>JANIJG010008450.1:0-40461 GCA_024611175.1 Megaceryle torquata | reverse complement strand
TTCCAGTGCTCCACCACCCTCATGGTAAAGAACTTCCTCCTTATTTCTAATCTAAATCCACTCTTTTCTAATTTAAAACCATTGCCCCTCATCCTTTCACTCCAGGCCTCTGTAAACAGGCCCTCTCCAGTCTTTTTATAAACTCCCTTCAGGTACTGGAAGGTCTCTATTAGGTCTCCCCTGAGCCTTCTCTTCTCCAGGCTGAACAATCCCAGCTCCCTCAGCCTGTCCTCATAGGAGAAGTGTTCCAGCCCACGATCATCCTTGTGGCCCTCCTCTGGACCCACTCCATCAGGTCCATGTCTTTCCTGTGCTGAGGGCTCCAGAGTTGGATGCAGTATTCCAGGTGAGGTCTCACCAGAGTAGAGTAGAGTGGCAGAATCACCTCTCTCGATCTGCTGACATCACAGTATTTCTGAACTAAAGGCTTGAAAAGTATTCTGTTGGTTCAAAGGTTGATGAGATCCCATTTACTCCAAAGTGGCAGCAATTTAGGATTTTGCACAGAGGCACTTTACAAAGGTATACAAACATCACTAGTATTCATTATGCTCAGCTGTACTGCATGCCAGTTTTAAGTAAATGCAAAAAAATGCCATAGGATTTCTCATATCAGTGTAAAAGTAGCTTCTAAAAAACATTCACCATTGTTGCAGGAAACACATTATCCTTAGGAGACTGAAGGATGAAAAAAATTCCAAAGGGAGTTAAGGAATTCCGAGTAGATGGTCTACTTGACCTAAACCATGATCTCCAGTATGCAACCTTATAACCCTGTTTCTTTTCCAAGTGCACTCCTGTATTTTGGCAGGTATATTTTTAAATGATATAGCTGGAAGCACAATTCCCGCTTGACTATTTTTAAGAGTTGCACACTTTAAGAAACATTCCACAAAGCAGCTAGGCAACAGGAATATTGGCACTGAACTGGCAAATTTCATGAAGTTCAACAAAAAAATTCAAAAGAAAATCCTGCACCTGGGAAGGAGTAACCCCATTCAACAGGACGGGTTGGAGCCAACTGGCTCGAAAGCAGCTTTGCAGAAAAGGACCTGGGGATCCTGGTAGACAAGTGGATGACAAGGCAGCAGTGAACCCTTGCTGAAAGAAGGCCTACCCTATACTAGGCTGCATTAGCAAGAGAGGCACCAAGAGGGTGAAGGAAATTATTCTGCCCCCTCTTTTTGACTCTTCTGAGACTGCATATGGAGTACCATGTCCAGCTTTGTGGCCCCCAGAACAATAAAGACATGGACACACTGAAGCAAGTCCAGCAGAGGCCACCAATGTGATTAGTGCCCTGGCACACATGATATATGAGGAAAGGCTGAGAGAGATGGTTTTGTTCAGCCTTAAGAAGAGAAAGCTCAGGGGAAATCTTATTGCGGTCTACATCTAGCTAATGGGAGGGTGTAGAGAAGACAGAGCCAGGCTTCTCAGAGGCATGCAGGGATAGGATGAGAAGCAACTGGAACAAGTTGAAATGTGAGAAATTTCAATTAGATATGAGGAAACCGTTTTTCATCGCGCAGGTGGTCAGACACTGGAGCAGGGGCCCAGAGAGGTTGTGGGATCTCTATTCTTAAAGAAATCAAAAACGTGACTGGAAAAGGCCCTGAGCAACCTGTTCTAAGTTGGCCCTGCTTTGAGAAGGAGGTTGGACCAGAGACTTCCAGAGGTCACCTCCAACCAAAATGAAATTTGTGCTGCGGAGCACTGCCAACAGAAGCAGCCATCAGATGAAGTAGTTTGCACAGAAGGATGCAAAGAAGGGGACCGGCAACTTTGCTCAGAACAGAATATACTTCCTCAGCAATATTGGTGATAGACCACAGGGTGTGGTCCCTATCAGCCATTGGAACAACTGACCCTGTAACATTAGAGGTTTTGACCCAGACAGAGCTCCGGGAGAGCACAGCTCTGCAAGGGGTACCTCTTGCTGAGGCTGGGGCATTGGGAAACAGTCTTCTAGTCCACAGGAGCTGCATGCTCATTGAGGATCTGTGTTGCCAAGTTAAGAAGCTGCAGAAGGAGGTCAAAAGACTGCTCAGCATCAGAGATGACAAGAAAGAAGTTAACTAGATCTCTGAGACTTCCATGATGGCAAAGGCTGGAAGCTTGTGACTTCTGGCACCAGGAGGAAGGCCCCCACCCCCCCCCCCCTCAAAATTTGCAATCACAGGACAGAGTCAGTGCCCTCATTGTTGACAAAGGCCTAGGAGCTTTGTCCAATAAAGCACTCAGGCCAGGTGGACCCGAGACATGCAGGAAAAACAGGAGGAAACAGTAGTGGGAGACTCCTTGCTGCAGGGGATGGAGATCCCCATCTGCCAACCTGACCTGTCATCTAAGGAAGTTTGCTGGGGGCTTGGATCCAGGACACTGTTGCAAGACAGCCGAAGCTTGATGGGCTCTATTACTCCCTGCTGCTCTTCCATATGGGCACCAATGAGTCAATGGGCTGAGGCCAATAATATGAGGTTTAACAAGGCCAAGTGTAGGGTCCTACACCTTGGCCACAATAACCCCATGCAGCACTACAGACTGGGGGATGAGTGGCTGGAGAGCAGCTTGGCAGAGGGGGACCCGGGAGTGCTGGTTGATTACTGGCTGAACATGAGTCAGCAGTGTGCCTAGGTGGCACGGAAGGCCAACAGCATCTTGGCTTGTATCAGGAACAGTGTTGCCAGCAGGTCTAGGAGTGCAATTCTCCCCCTGTAGTCAGCACTGGTGAGGCCTCACCTCGAGCACTGTGTGCAGTTCTGGGCCCCTCGCTTCAAGAAGGATATTGAGGTGCTGGAGCGGGTCCAGAGGAGACAGACGAGGCTGGTAAAGGGACTGGAGGGAAAGTCTTATAAGGAGAGGCCAAGGGAGCTGGGGTTGTTTAGCTTGGAGAAGAGGAGACTCTGGGGGGACCTTATCACTCTCTACAGCTACCTGAAGGGAAGTTGTAGTCAGGTGGGGGCCGGGCTCTTCTCCCAGGCAACTAGTGACAGGACAAGAGGGCATGGCCTGAAGCTGCGCCAGGGGAGGTTTAGGTTGGATCTTAGGAAGCACTTCCTCATGGAAAGGGTGATTAGACACTGGAATGGACTGCCCAGGGAAGTGGTGGAGTTGCCATCCCTGGAGGTGTTCAAGGAAAGATTGGATGTGGTGCCTAGTGACATGGTCTAGCTGATGTCATGGTGTTGGGTCATTGGCTGGATTTGATGATCTTGGAGGTCTATTCCAGCCTCTGAGAAATAAGCTACTAATAATTGTTCTTGAACATAATTAATTTACTTTTTATGAAAAAATTGAGATAAACATACTCATTAAAAAAACCAGAAGGCACAGTGCATGCAAAGTTAATTTTCAATTACACATGCTATTCCCTGTAAAATTATTTCCACTTAATATAGAATTCCACATGACGTTTATAATTGAAAACACGTATAGAAAGGTCTATCAGCCTTTGCAATGTTCCCAGAAATCTAACAAATCTGCAAATAGTTAACAAGAAACTTCACTAATGTGTTTCCATGATTATTCTTATGGTCCCGAATCAATTTTAAGTTATGTTTTTCTGAGGTATATGCATATGGTATGGTATGCTCCAGAACACAATCCCAGCTTAAATAAACCCTTTCACTTGTGCATTTTCTTTCTTCAGAGACAGTCATAATGCAGCAGCACGATTGTATTCATAAACAAATAAATGCATCTGGTAACATCACTAAGGATTTTACTTGTAAGGGGAACTTTCTTTTCTAAGAAGGTAAAAAATAATTTCTAAGTGTTTTTTGATTGTAAAGGAAAATACAATTTGGCTGCTTAGAGAGTAAACACTTCTATCTCTGGTAGCACACTGAACATCAGAAAATAAGTAAGTTTCTGATTTCATTTCTAAGGTAAACATTTCTGAAATAATTAATATCAAAATCAGGAGTATAAGTTTATTTCTAGACATACTCAGAAGTGACTTATTTTCACAAGTGATGCAAACCACTCAAAATCCGTTGAACATGAGTCAACCACTGCATGCCTCGGAGATGCCAGGGCTTCTAATATTCAGGAAGGTTTAAAAAAAAAAAAAAAAAAAGTAAAGCTGGAACTCTGTGGTTATGCCAAAGGTGTAAGACTCTTTTGTCTTTAATTTATTTATTTAATTTAGCATCTACAACAGCAGATTTAGAATCTCAAGTTGGCACTGCACCTGTGTTGTAAAAAAAAGTGAGGATAAGTGTTTATTATTTAAAATTAAATCATGATTACAATATTAAGGGCAGTTTTTAACAGTCTATCAAATCAGTTCACTAAAAATGAGAAAATGGTAGAAAATTTTTTAAAATATTTTCTCATTAAATATATCCAGAAATAGTATATTAACACATTTCACAAATTGAAAATAAGATCTTCAGTCTTTATCCTGTAAAACTATACGCCCATGCTTATGTATTAACATTAACAGGTCTACTGATTTTAAATTGTATTTAATGGAGTGAATGTTCATTTGCAAGTGTTGCTGGGCCATAGTGTTTACAAGCTAGTACTGCCACTGGTTTTTCTGTTTGTTTGTTTTGGGTTGGTTGGGGTTTCTTTTTGTTGTTTTGGGGGTTTTTTTTGTAGGAGTGGGGGTTTTTTTGGTTGGTTGGCTGTTTTTGTGGTTTTCTTTTTGTGGTTTTTTGTTTGTCTGGTTTGCGTTTTGTTTGGTTTGGTTTTTTAAATTGAATCTGCAAAATATTGGATGTGAAAACGTTTTCCTGTAGAAAATACAAAATTTTCAGTGAAATAGAACCTTCTTCATTTAGGTAAAGCTCAAATCTACTTTCTGAAATGTACTTTATTCCATTTTCAGTCACATGTCATACATCTAAACCAAAACATTTCCTAGAACAGAAGTTACAAAATGTCTACTTACTCAGTGAACTGCATAGAGCCATTCTACAAGAAATACCTTTTAAAGATCTTACATTTCAGGCTAGAAATAAGATCTAATGTAGAAATGGGAAAAAGGGGAAGACTAAACGAGATTCTTTTAATAGAATTTCCAACTATGTAATCACTTTTGAAATTTTTATACGCATGATAGCTTTGTTATTTCAAAGAATAGACAAAGTACCATGTAATGAAAGATCACAGATGAGTTACAACTAATACAATAGCTATTTCTCAAAGGCTAATCTTTATTTTTAAAAAGTTAACCCTTTAGATCACCTACTTCCTAGAGCATTACAAGAAGATATGCAAATTCTGACATTTCTTCTGTTTTAGCAGCTTAATTCCATCTTATTTCATGTACTTCCAAGATATTTTGAAAATTAAAATAAAAATAGCACCAAAAAAAGAGCAGGAAGGTTGCAAGCTAAACAAACTAAAATCCTAGACGGGACACCATTCATTTTAAGCTGCACATAATTTCTCACTGTATATTTCCAAGAAGGGATTATGGAGTCTCAGCCAAAGATTTAAGCAAATTAAAACTCCAGAGACTGACTAAATATTTTAGTGACACCAATTGGAGATAAAGATACTTTGAAGACAGTTGAGGTAAGGGGCAGTTAAAATCTAAAGAGGCTAAAGGTTTCTTAAGCTCCAACAGCTTAGTTGAAAGGTCTTCCTCCATACTTTTAGACTTGATTAGCATTATATAAAACAGCCATATCTGACTTGCTGCGTAACCAAAGTTGTGCTTATTCTTTATACAGCATCTAAAATTTCACACTCCATCAGCACATGTTCAAGCTATTTTATCTTGGCAATTAATTTATTATTTTTCAGAACACAGTGAAGCCTTGTTTTCAAGTCATTCATAACTTTATAAATCAGTCCTGCACATGAAACCATGCATCTGTGAACCGTAGAAAATCCTTGCACTCAGGCGATTAAGCTCCTGACACCTTTACTGATTAATAATCATGAAAAGAATAAGATCAGAAGCAAAATAAATGATCATTTAATAGAGAAACTCACAAAACAGCCCTTTAACTTACATATTCCATCATGTTATTCGTTTCACATTTCCTTTTGCTTAGTCTCCAATGCAAGCACAGCTAGACAAGGAGGAAAGAAAAAGAAGAAAAATGAGCTGTATTTTATTGCAGCACACAGACTAGCCCATTTGTCCACCTTTCATATTTTTCGTTCAACAAAAGCATCTGTTTCCATACTGTGCAATTCAAACTCCAACAGTACGAAGCTGCTCCCTGCGGCACTCACCTTGTGGTATAACCTATTGTTTTCCCATTCTAATAACTTCTCAATCGATCTTCGTGTCTGGAAGACAAATGAGAAAGAATTTTACTCTTGACTGGTTTTAGAAAAACTTTGTTTTGCAGCTGCTTTTGTGTGAAAAGGAGAGAGGTACAGGACAGTGACTGAGTACAGGGTGGTCTGAAGTACTATCAAAACTCCTCTGGTATTAAATAGTAACAAGAACAGAAGCAACTTTTCATGACACCCAAATAACTATCTTCAGCCACTTCAGAACAAAAATTCTTCTTATACATCCTTTTTGGTTCTTATAGTAGTTTTAACTGCGAAAAAATCACAAAAATTTTGAAGTGCTCTAAGCATAAAAGCAGGAACTCTGCTCCCCCAGTATCAGTGGTCTAAATGCACTGCTTCTAAGAAGGTCAGCATCCCAAAAGACAAATGTTGCAAACTGTTTTTCAATGCTGTAGGTCAAGTACAAATATGCAATACTTTAAATAAAAGAGAATTTTTTGCTACTTTTATATCCAGATTTAGAGACTGAAAAAAAAATGCAGAAAGTTACAGTAAATTGCACAAAACAGCATTACTAAATCTGTGATTTGTACGAAGAGCAAACCACATATTTAGGATTCTAAAGAAAGCTTTTCCTGCCTATGTTGTCCACACTTGACATTTCAGATAGAGAATCCTGAAATCTGCCCTGCACAGCTTTTTAAGACTATACATGTTCGTCTTAAAGGACATTCAGTGCTGTAAAGTTTCACCACAATTTGAATATAATTATTCAGTTATATTTACATTTGAGAAATACATTCTGACATTTATGGTCATTTGATTGCCAGAATATATACTGCTTAGCTCTAAATGGGTGTGCTGCAGACTATGAATAAAAAGAGGATAATTCATGGTGCCAGGTGTTAAGATGAGACCAACAGAGCTGCAGGTGCAAAAGGACGGAGCAATGACAAGGATCAAATACAACTTAGTGCAGCTGCAGCTTCCTCACAAGGCAGAGAGGGGTGAGGGGGGAAAAAAGATGAGAAAGCATCTTGCTGTTATTACTACAAAATAGAAGTACTGTAAATGAACCTTAACAAATCAAACTAAATCCTGTCATGAGAAAGAAGAATGTCCAAATAAAATAAAAATTAGACAACAAATTAATTTGTTCCCCACCAGATTTTAACACCTTGGATTTCAAACATCACTTTCCCCCTAGTTTAATACCAAAGCAGTTATAGGGAAACACATCTAAACATGTACTGTGGTCACGTGGTTAAAAATTAGATCATTGCTATCCATGAGCAATTATTACACTGCTTTTTTATTATGTTCTATTTTTAAAAGCACAAGTCAAGGAATTATCAGAAGGTGGATGTGCCAGTGACTAATTTATCACATGAATTGGGAATTGAGTATTTTGGGGGTTATTGTTATTATTATGTTTTTAAAGACAGTGCCCTTTAACAATAATCAGTAGACCTCACTTGTTTCTTTGTAAAGATAGCCTTTTAGAGTCTGCTCTCCTTTTAAATGAAAATAGGGCAGCAGTTATGGTCACACTTTTGTTAATTTAGTTGCCAGTCAGCTCCAAATCAAAAGAAAATAAGGCTGCAGAGTGTAATTAACATTCAGTTCAGTCGTTTTGTCCCTTGTCTAGCCCCCAAGCTTTGTTAAAATTGCCATCTGAATGCTGAAGGCTGTAGGGAAATCGATTTGATTCTAATCGCACCATGAAAAGAACATGATCTAACTGCTTTCAGCCCTCCGTAAATCTGTACTAGGTCTTTAGCACAATGCAACTTCCAATTTAAAAAGCACTGAATGTCTCGTCAATGACTTTGTGAAGAAAAAAGAACAAGGAGCAGACATAAAAATTCCAATAGTTGTTTAAGCATTAAAGTTCATTTGCATCACAGCAAACCTGAAAAGGGCTGACCTCTCAAACCGCCTCTCAGGTCTATGAAGTTGTAGCCTTGACAAGCTCACATTGACAGAGCTCATTGACTCTGAAAGGCTACTCTATCAATGGTGAAAAATGGCAATAGGTTCTACTCTGAGCAGGCATCTGCCTGCCCACCCGCTGCTAAACCAATGGCAAAACTGATTCAAAACCTGAATCTACCTTGTAATCTTCCTTTCCAGGACCTTTTAATAATAGATTAAGATCACTATACAATTTAATTTAATTGTTTGCCCCAAAGAGTATGAAAAACATCCAAGCTTTTCAAATGTCAATAAAATTACATATATATTACAATACATACACAGAAATAAGAAACTTATCGGTAGTTATGTACTATTAATTGGTTTATTTAAATAAGATGCCAGTTTGAAGTCATTTGACTAGGGCGAGATAAAAACCACCTCAAGATCCAGATTATTTATGTTCCCAGAGCCTTAAATGCAACCCTTCCTGTAGGATAATTCAGGATGGTCATTGCTCCCAAATCACATCATATTATCAAAACAGAAATGTTAATGAAAATTAAGACTGTAAAATATTTCTGCAAACCTCAGAGCTTGAAATAAAAAAAGAAAAAAAAATAAACAGCATCAGACAATTCACTATAGTAAGTTTTCTTCCTACTTGACAGGTGAAAAAAAGCACTTGCACGTGCAGCTTAATTAATCACTGCTCTTGACATCTCAATGATTTACAGTGAGGAGCAGGTGAGGATATACAAAACCAGAAAGGAACACTTGATTTGAGTGTAGCATTTCCAGCACACTAGGATGACAAGCTTATATATTCTATCAATGGTGTACAGAAAAACCCATACAGCAAATTATTTGTTAGCTGCAACAAAAGCACAAATTAGGTGGAAGAGAGACTTGCTTATTAGGAAGATTTAATACTATCCAGCTTTTAATTTCCCCCCCCCCCCCCCTTAGAAAACTGAATCCAATATTTAAGCAAAGCTAAAACTGCAATTCAAGTACACTTTTGAGCATACCGATGATTAGAAAGTATGCTTTCTAACATACTCTGGAGTAAAACAAATAGCCTTTAATGTTATCCACAGATTTTGTGAAATAGACCTCTTCAGTCAACTATCTAGATGCAATGTTTAATGAAATATTTCTGTAAAATAACAGATTCTTTAAAGATAATCAAGTTTGACAGTGTCTTTGTGGGGGGGGGGGGTGGGGGGGTGGGAATCAGACTACCAAAAAACCCCAACTCAGAATACACTTTCACAAATGTTCATTGCTCCCAAATCAGTAAAATAAAGTTTTGTCCTTAAACATGGAACAAAAATAAGTAATTAGGAAGACTAAGTATGAGCTTTTCAATCAGAAACAAGGCAGTACTGAACATAGATAGTGTGTCACCTATATTACCAACTGCAAGACCTTTCTGTTATGTCTTTGCAGCATCTAGTGAAGTGAGCTTACAATTCCAGATGCAATTATGACCTGGAGTGGAAGGCTGTACGGCCATGGGGCCTCCTCTTGCAGTACATGACCTGGAACACAGACACTACACTAAACCATACTAATGAATGGGCCAAAGCCCCCTCAACTCCTCTGTACATCAGTGAATGACTGGTACAATATTGAACAACAGGATCTTATGTGACTCCCAAAATGGTGCTAAGTTGAGTACCTCCCCTCTGTCTTTATTTAGGTGGAGAAACAACATGGACAGTAACAACATAATCCTCCACTATCAATTTTATTCATAATTGTCTGAGAACAATAGAAGACTCTCCCACTACATGCATTTGATCTTTGACTTCTCATCTGAAAACTCCAAAACACATATAAATGTAGTGCAACATTAGTCCATAAATAGTATGTGGAGATTTCCAAATTCCTTCACATAAAACCACAGTCAAGTATTAATAATTTTGAATACTGCCATGAAAAAAATATATACTTTATGCACAAATTTCAAAATACAAAAGAGACCAATTTAAGCAGATTTTTGTTGATTTTCATATGGCCAGAATTTTTATTGTACCCCACGGAAGATGAATCCTATCAGAGGTCTGAACTATACCATCTCTGCTCAGAGACAGAAATAATGGAAGCAGGAATTTCTGTTCATTCTCCAAACAAGGATTTACCTGACCACAAAAAGTTATACCCAAGTAATTTAGTTATCAGTAAAAACAATGAAATAGAAAGTCAGAAGATAAGTCACACAACTGTATGCTCACTTTCAGCATGCCAGAATATAGCCTAAGGTAATTTTGAGGACCTTATTGGTACTGTGGAACAGCCAAAGCTGTATCATAGAATGCTTTGGGCTGGAAAGGACTTAAAGATCTTCTAGTTCCAACCCCCCGGCACAGGCAGGGACACTTTCCACTAGACCAGGTCGCTCAAAGCCCCATCCAATTCTGAACAGTCCCAGGGAGGGGGCACCCACAACCTCTCTGGGCAACCCGTTCCAGTGCCTCACCACCCCACTAAACTACATCTAATCTAACTCCACCTTCTTTCAATCTAAAGCCACTACACTGTCCTATCACTACATGCCCTTGTAAAAAGTCCCTCTCCAGCTTTCCTGTAGGCCCCCTTTAGGTACTAGAAAGCCTCTGTAAGGTCTGTCTCTAGCCTTTTCCAGGCTGAGCAACCCCAACTTTCCCAGGTTTTCTTCATAGAGGAGGTGCTCCTGCTCTTTGATCATCTTTGTGGCACTCCTCTGGGCTCACTCCAACAGGTCCATGTACTACTTATGTTGAGGACTTCCGAGCTGAATACCGTACTCCATGTAGGGCCTCAGGAGAGCAGAGTAGAAGGAGAGAAATCAACTCCCTTGACCTGCTGGCCACGCTGTACTCACACATAACTGGACTAATGTATAGCTTTATCTGTGCTGAGGAAGTCCTCACCTTGAACACTATCACAAATAAACCCTTCAGAAACTGTAAACTGGTAAGAATCCCATGGTACTGTGGAATTCTCCCTTTGTAATTGAAGAGTATCTGGAAATAAAGGTAGTATTCTGATGCTTTTTGGACAATCTTGAAATAATTGCCTTGTCCAAAAGGATTACTATTGCTGCATCTTGTCTTACCTTACTGATGACTCTGAGCAGAAAGTGACGCCACACCAAAGCACAAATCAAAGCTGCTGATCAGGCAAAGAGAAATAATATCAGCAGAACTCTGGAGCACGAGAACTGACAAGTTGACCTCAGGAAACCTCCCATTCTAAAAGCCAGCCCTGAGGATATTGTCCCATATTCTCCCATGATCCATAAACTGACCTAATTTGTATGGGTCTCAACACTTGGATGGTACATAGATAGATGAATTTGAAGCTTAATGAATCACATCAGATCAACTACTTTCTGGAAAGGTCTCTTCCACCAAATTGTCTGCTGAAACAAAAAGGAGTGCAATGTTATATCTGACATTACTGCATGTAATAGTTTTTCATATCTAAGCCAAAGACAATTCCTCAGAGATTCTGGTTACCTTTATTCTCAAACTCCTAGACTGTTTAAGAAAGCACTAAAGCCATAAAATATATGGAAAATGGAGAAGGTGTACAGAAACATACACCCCATGGACATTATCCAGGAATACAATGGATAACATCTTGTAGTATTATCACCAGTGTAATAACTGAAAGATGTTAGGTGAGTATTTTCCAAAGTCATTTTGGTCTGCAGTAGAAAACATGTGGCAGAGAGAAATTATCAATGGAAGTTCCTAAAAGTTGATTACAAAAGTCTTATATAAATTTCCTGTCAAATATGCACAATCCATAAGACTCGAGATGCTAACTTGGTATTTTAACCACTGGGTGCTTTAGCTGTCCTACAAGAGCTAAATCACCAAATAAGAGTAGCTAGCTATTTTCTGTAATGAGGTGACAGCAACTAGAGTCAACCACTGTGGAAACTTCATACTATTGAGAAGCCTTGTAGAAGAACCAGTCTTGACCTTGGCAAAATTAACACATTTCCCTCGAGGTCTAATTGAGATGTGGAAAAAATACATTTCACATGCAGACAGACATTGAACTGATACATGAAGCATCAGGATTATAACCAATGGCATTACTTGAATTTGTAAACAAATATTTGTAACTCCTGTATTCTAGGATTAAATTCTATCTCTGAATCTCTGTCATTATAAGGAAACAAAAGCCATGAAGCCCCATTCCCTCCAAATAAATTACTCAAATCTGTCCATGATAATCTAAAGCATCCACCTCCTGCTGAAGGAAAAAACAGAAAGGGCCACAGAAAATAAACACCTAAAGTGGAATTGACCATATCAGGGATGAAAATAGGATTGAATCACCACCAAATCTCATCTGGAGTCATCTACTGTCGAAATAATAAACGGAAACTGGGTGAAAGTTCCAGTTCCTTCTCTTCTAAGGTTAAACAGATGTTAATTTCGGTCTCCATCATTTATTTCTAAAATATCCAGTAGTATGCTATAGAACATTGTTCAAGGCCAGCACAGGTGGAGAAACTAAAGAATCTCAGGTTACACCTCTGTTTCTGGGCACAGTTTCATTTCCTAATATTCTCATTCACTTCCAGCCAGCTGGCAGGAACAGCTTACATGTATATCAGTAAGTTTTCGTATCCTCCAAACCACTCATAGTGCCTGGAGCGTTCTGATAATGCTTAGGAATTGTTATGCAGTACAGACCCTGCCAGGGACCTCTCTAGGAGTACAAATTATAAAGCACCAATTCCTAGGAACACTCCCAGGTTTAATTTATTAGTATGTAGGAAGCCTTTGACCCCTGCTGTTAGGAGTGTCTAAGGGCAGGGGAAGAAGAATGGGAGAGAAGTTACATGGCCAGAAAGACTGAAAGGCAGCACAACTTCACAAAATAACTCCAGAAGGCTCTTTAAAATCCAGCGCTTCAGTAGTGTGCGTGCTGAAGAGAACAATTCCTCATGAAAGGGACAGCCTCGGCAGTGCCTTGGCCACCTAGGACTGAACCAGAAAATAACGGAATCTCAAGCAGGTTGATCCTGTAGCTACTTAACCCATTTTGAAAAAATTAATCTGGCTACTTAAAAAGAATTTTCCATCACTGTCATTGTTATTGTTCCAAGTCAGCAATAGTAATTTTTATGGGGAACAAATACCTAGCCACTTTCCAGTTTTATGTTTGGTATGGTATGAGACTTATCAACTCCTTCAGTCTTCTCTTTTGTAGAAGAGCTGCCCCATCATCCTCACAATTTTTTTGTCATTGTTAAATAACAAATTACTTTATACGTAGCAGTTGAGTTACTGAGTGCTCCACTTACACAGAAAACCATTGTTTCTGTAATAAAAGTGAACCCATCCCAGAGCAAGACTTCTTTAAGTAAAAGCAAAAGAAGCACAGAAGCGTCACTACCTCACTTGTCAGCAGCCTATTCTAGTTTTGTTTTACAGTAACACAGTCTAGCAAGTCCAGTGAAGTGCTTTCTGTCCTTTTTCCCTACTTTTTCCATTAATTTCAGATAATTTTACATTATAATTCTTTCCCCAGTGTTTGCATATGCTTTTTATTCGGCATCATCTACAAGTTGCTGAAGACAGTATTCTAAACATGACCATTCCTAACCTGATTTCCAAATCTGACAACTAGGCTAGACCATTTTTAGCTCCTTCAGAACAGCTCTGTGTGAGTTTCAACTAGCTCACATTTAGGGTTTTTTTCAGAAAAATGTCAAATTGGACATGAAAAGCAACACAAAAAGCAGTATTATAACCAAACCACTGCACAATCTGTGGCCCTTTCTATGTACCTTAGCCATCACAATATAAAAGGTACTATAACAAAATCGTAGAATCACCTAGGTTGGAAAAGACTTTCAAGATCATGGGGTGCAACCATTAACCCTACTCTACCAAGTCCACTGCTACACCCTGTCCCTAAGCACCATATCTACAAGACATTAAAACACATCCAAGTATGGCAATTCACCCACTTCCCCAGGCAGCCTGTTCCAGTGCTTGACAACCACTTTAGTCAAGAATTTTTTCCTAATATCCACCCTAAACCTCCTCTGGAACAACTTTAGGCCATTTCCTTTTTTTCTTATCCCTTGTTACAAGAGATCTACACCGACCTCTCTACAACTTCCTTCTCTTTGGTCTCCTCCACTTCAGACAACCCCAGCTCCCTTAGCCACCCCCCCATAAAGCTTATGCTTTAGCTCTTCACCGTCTTAGTTGCCCTCCTCTGGACTCACTCCAGCAACATTAACATGGAAATGCTAATCCTGTATGTATTATTTTGATTAATATTAGAATGTTCAGAGATATTCTAATTACAAATGCAATTAAATACTAAATAGTATTTAGAATATTCACTATGTAAACCAAAGATATATGCTGCATTTCATATTAATATAAATAATATCAAAAATACATGGGGGAAAAAAAGTAACTTTAAAAACCAGATTTTTTTAAATACTAAAGGATTTGCATTTTACCTATAAAGAAGCAAAGCACTCTTTTGTGACTTGCTTATTTTTGTATTTATTCTTCATACCATTCTTATGCACATTCTTGCACTCCCAAGCAGGTTTGCAAATTAGAAGATATGGCAGAACTATCTGCTCCTACACCTTGTTATGTACCAACTCCCTACTCTATCAAGTTTTCATGTGCTTTCCTAAAGGGTAAACCATTACAGGGTGCTCTGAAGGAAGTAAGATCTGATTTCAGAGATGTGAAATCATGTGTCTAGCTCTGTGATTTTCTATTTATAGTTTTGCCACTTCAAGTTCAGTATGTGGAGGACTTAAGTGATTCTTCTGACCAAAATTATAAATGAACAATTTTTAAAGAAAAATATACCAGGTCTGAATCTTCCAACTCTTTTAAAGTTTTCATTTCATTACTAATAAAAAATTACATTATTTTAGAAACCTCTGAATATATTTGAAGACAATGGTCAAGAATGCATATTAGATACATACAAGCTCAACTTTAAAAAAGCTTTACTAAACTGACTAGAGCCAATATAGAGATCACGTTCTGATTAGGATAAACATAAGTACATTACAATTTTAAAGATTCTTCCAAACTAAATTACAGTGTAAATTGTAAAACAGAGACTTCAAAAATAAAGCACCTTCTGTCTCATGTAATTGCCTTGAGGAACTGCTTGAAAAAGTATTATGGAATTAGAGTATCTCCAGTGACAAATCCCCGGAAGATAGGCAGAGGAGAAAACACATATTATTTTCCTCAGTTTTGAAAATAGATGCCATGTATTCATAGCCTCAATAAACTGAGCTAATGTATTTTAACATCAGTATCATCCACTGACAAGCAAGACTACTGTATTTAAGAAGAATAATTCCAGCTCCTCCACATTTAATTTAATCAATACTTTGGAAATTGTAATTAGCTTATATTTATACAGCACTATGAAGATGTAAACTGCTACATAAGTGACAACTAATGATGAGGCTTAAACAGCATTCATCAGCTTTGTGTAAATTCACAAACAAACAAGTAGCTCTTGAAACTATTAGTACAGATCACTATTAAATATCTCACTCTATTCATTTTAAGGGATTACCCATGAACCTTCTGAAATGTGCAATTTACATGTACAATACCAGCCTTTAAGAAATCTAGTGGTACTGTAATTCTATCATAGCTCTCATTGTTACCATTTCTGTTCAAATAATTTATCCTATTTACACGTTGGGAAATACAGCATTTAGTTAATACTGAAAATGAGCATTAACTCATTGGAAGAAGTGGCTTCAAATGGGCACCTCAGCCTGTAGTGCTTGCTGAATTATAATTCACTATGTCATTCTTTTATTTAAAGAACAATACCTTAAAGACTTAATGTTCACTTGTACAATCTGGAACTTGTCCCGGAAAAGATGGTACAATCTATAAGTAAAACTGCTGAAGACCATTCATGATCTAGATTTGCAAATGAGTGACTGTATTTCCTGTAACTTCCTTGCAGCTTTTGTTCATTAAAATCGAATCAATACCACATAAAAGGAGAGAGGCAATAAGGTATCAAATCAAATTAAACATTTATTCTACTGGTACAGAACAGCAGGCTTTTTCTCAAATACCTCAATGCAAAAGGAAAGGAAACAATACCGTACAGACTTCCAAAACTAGCACTGAACAACACACTGAAAAGTACAGTGAAGGGAAAGCTTTCATTGCCTGGAAATGCATTAAAGTGATATAATTAACAATTCAGCTTACAAATGTCTGTGACTTAATAAATTCCTAGTTTGAAGCACCTGCTGATTTAAGAAAAACTCATCACTTATTTTTGACTTGACAAAAATAAGCATATATTCCCATTATATACAGACTTACAATAATCGTCTGTAATTTCAAAAATCATATTTACATTTGTAATAACATTCCTATGTTAGAATTACAAAAGTCAACAAAAGGCATTAAAATTACAGAGAAAGACCGAGAGAATTATTGCAACTTCACAAACTCTGAAGCTGCAGCTTTCATTTTGTCTACATGAACCTTAAAAAAAAAAAAGTTTCTCTGAAGAAGAGCTGCAAAATATACCAGAAATTTAAGAGTGTGGTAGATTGATTCAATCTCATTAAAACGGGCATTTCTTAATTGGGTATTCTGAGAAATATTACTTTACTATATTAAAAGTATCCTTAACTTGAGACACTCCCACTTGTTAGCTCACTGTACATGGAATTCAACAAAAATATGTTAGTCCTTTTCAGTAGAAAAGGGAAAAAAATGAAGGTTGGTATATATTTATTGTGCAATTAAAACGTTCTACACAAATTTTGGTTCTATGTGGGAACACTCCCCTCATGCTTTCAGAAGCCAAGCTCTCTAATTATATGGTCTTGGGAGTCTTTTATGATCACTGCAGCAAAGGATGTAACACAGGTCAATTCCAAGTAACTGCTCCTTCACTAGGAATCACTTCATTCAGGGATGAGCAGAGCTCTCTGGGCAACACTTCTTAGCCAAATGCAAGTACTGTAAAATAAGTAACTTTTTATTTATTGTTCATTTGTTATAATTGTTTTACATTATAAGTGTCAATGGGAAAGAATC
Source organism: Megaceryle torquata (assembly GCA_024611175.1). Lineage (NCBI taxonomy): Eukaryota > Metazoa > Chordata > Aves > Coraciiformes > Cerylidae > Megaceryle > Megaceryle torquata. Next base: position 23,251 of record JANIJG010008450.1, on the reverse strand, counting down.
CACTGTATCTAGAAGCTGAGGGGAAGAAAAAGGCACATGTCATCCTGGACCCCTGTTTCCTCAAGAAGTGAATCCTGGCTGTTGCAACTATATCTATGGCTGGAGTCTGGCCAGTGAAAGAAGATCTGAAGAAGTCAAAGAACGGAAGATCATTTGGATCCACACAACCCTCTTCCAAGACACAATAAAGTCACAGACAAGCAGTACAAGACATCAAATGTGATTACTTCACACTGAATAGGTTAGTCTGCTGTATTGGCAAAACTATGGCACTAACAGCAAATCAAAATAGTCTACAGATTTACATTTTCTCTTAGTAGAATACAAAGTTGCTTCTTGCTACTGGAATCTACTGAGGAAATTACAGACTGGAACCTAGATAAACCAGGTCATGTTTATAATGCTGTCAATTTGCTGAGCAGCTCCAGGTCATTCACATCATGCACTGTCTCTCACTTTCCCCACTTCTCAGAAAATAATCGTTTACTGCACTTTAACAGAAACTGATATAAAGTCCCACATAAAAGCAATACAAGCTTACAGATGCAACTCAGTATTGACATCTTAAAGGGTACAAAACCTGTAATTCCAGGTAAGAGGGATTTAATTAACAAGTTAATTAATTCTCTGTATTATACTCTTCTGATGTCCAACCAACACCAAGTTCTTGGTTCTGTGACAGTCAGCCCTCTAAGCAGAGATCCATTTGCTAAGCATCTAACAGGGACTAATGATTGACACAAGATCTGAAGTCTCCAGATTGACTTGAATGATTTTCATCCTGGAGGAATAATCAAGTGGCCTAAACACAAGTTTTCAGTGCCATCAGTGTCTAGCACCTCTGTGCCATCCACAGTGGTACAAGACACTCCATTTAAGCAGCTGAGTCCTAACCTCAATTCTACTAATGCTGGACCTCCAAGCTGGAGCTTAAGTCACTCAATCTTAAGTTCAGGAAAAGGTGTGAAGGTCCTTAAGTGTCTCCTGGTACCAGCTTTAACATGAAAAATGCAACATTTACTCACTGTCTGGACCATACCTCTAGGATGCTTTCTGGAACTTCACCCCAAGTTTCTGTCCTCGCTCCTGCTCTTTGTTCGTTTTCAGAGACTTTATACCATTAGTACATTACAGCAACAATTAAACCATTAACCTCTTTCCAGCCTCTTCTGAACAGAGTATCCACACTTGGTTGGTTTTTGGGGGTTTGGTGGTCATGTCATCCTGTGTCCCCCCCCAGATTTACTGTTTTGGAAGGAACCATACCTTAAATCCTATCCCATGCAAACTTCAATGGAAGCACTTCCCTAACTTTTGCTGCACCAAGTTCCCACACAGAACCTCCTTCCTCAGCCTAAAGCTATGTCTTCTGGCCCCAGATACTACAAGATCTTGCTTTTTTTCTGACCTTTTTTAACGACATATAAAAAGTTGATTATTTGTGACTTCTGGTAATACATTAAGAAGCCCCTGCTTAGAAGTTGAGGGCTTGTGGCATCAACCCCTACCATGTTACACCCTGCTATTACTTCCTGCTACAACAGCACGTTATGTGAGAAAAATGGGTCAAACCAAAGAGCAACAGAAGCTTTCTCTTTTAGAAGTTACATGGACAGTAGCAATGGAAGTTTCCCCTGTGTTTCTAAAGAGCTAGGCCTAGAATGGTAAAGGTGGTGTCCTCTGCAAGCTAGTTAAGTCACTAACTTACCTGTTGAAGCTATCAGCAAATTCTAATTTATTGCAATGGACCTTCAGGATATGAATATATAATCATACTACAAGAGACTTGCTACAGGAGACTTACTAGATTGTGATAGCTTAAAGATGGAAAACCTAGGATTTGATATAATTCACACCAAAGCCAACTTTTTTTTTTCTTCATGGATTCCAATGTTAGTAGGATTTTCTACTTTATTTTGTATACAATTAAAACTAGTCTTGAGTAATGTCTCAAGATTTTAATGTTTAGTTCTTTTAACAAAGAAAGCTAGATGATACAAAAATAGGCACAGGTTTTGTTATGATCAGTGTTCAACTTGTAAATATTTTTCTTTTCAGAATACCTTGATTTACTAACACTGTAAAATAACAACTTTGATACATGATGATATTCAGTGTACTGAATTATACACAATTTGCAGCATTAAGAGGTATTGCCATGAAATGGAATGAGGAGCAGTACCAATAGTGAGGCAAGGATAGGGAGGCACAGAGACTTCTTGCAAAACAGTTTAACAGGACCAGCCAAAGACAACTTTCATGCACAGGATAACAGAAGGGACAGAAGAGTAGCCTAATTAACTGCACCATGGGAAAGGAAGTGAAAAACAGGCACGTGCAATGAGCTTCTGTTGTGAACAATGTGCTAAGTGCCAAGCATCACAGACAAAACATTATTTTCTAGTTCTCTGTATTATAAATAAATAAAAAAATCTTACTCATATACAGCTTGGAAGGAAACCCCATGAGGAAAACTCAATTATTATTTTTTTCTTAATTGTCCTTTTAACCACAAATATATGGCTACTTGGGCCACACTGTAACCCAGAATTTCCTCAAACTACCACTCAATCACTACCAGATTCTGATTATCCCAAACAAGTGGATGACAGAGAAGCTGTAGCTATTAAAAAAGTCTGTTGAAAGTTACTTCAGTAATAAGTGCTGTACAGTACACTGTTCTAGCAGAGATATTCAACTATACTACTACTGAGTTATAAAGTTCTAGCTGATGTCTGTTGCAATTTTAACTGGCATGCCAGACAATCAATACCAAAATGTATGAAAGCCAACTGATTTAAGTAAGTTCTAGCACACAGTTTTCAAAGGGGGTGGAAGAAAAAAAGAACAAACAAAAATTCTAACTGTCAAAAATAATTTATAGTTCAACTTACTCTTTTACTGAGGCAGATAACTGGCCACATACTACAACCTAAAGTGCAGCAGCAGCAAAGGCATCCACATAGTAGCCATCGTACATTAACTGGAAGGTTCTTCTTAAGACAACTGTTAACTCTGCTGATGCTGGCTTTGAATTCTTCAGGTGCAACCTACAAGGGGAGAAAAACAAACAGTTTATTTCTATTACAATGATCCACACCTAGAATTCTTGGTTTTGTAATAAACTTTTAATTCCAGGTTCTTATTCACACATACTTACCTTTCCAGTTAAAGATGAAGGAAATTCTGCTTCAAATTTGTTGCTCAGTCCAAACCTGAAAAAAACAAAATTAAGATCATACCAAACTTATAAATAATTCCAATCCATGCCCCAAGCTATGAGCACCTCATAATATTCTCAAGTTTCATAACACAACAGCATCAATTTCAGGAAAAAAAAAATATATTAAAAGTAATTCCTAAAATTATCCAAACAAAAGTACACCATTGTAAACAGCTTAAAATTCATCTTGCCTATAGCATCCTCTTAAAAGTTCTGTTGATGCTGTTAACTCTTCCCCAAACTCAGCAAAAATCTTTATAAGCAATAGTGGCAAATGTGAAAAGTGGAGACAAGCACTCAAGGGGACGTTAAGGCCACAGTCTGAATTACTTCCCTTCTCCATCAGCACAGATGTATCAAAGAAAAGCTCACCCAGTGCTATTCCGCTCAGGCCATGCTAAATAACTGTTCTAAGCATAAAAATTGAATCAATACCAGCTTGTTTATTCAGAAGAAAAACTAATAAGTTTCAGAACACAAAATACTACCTAAAAACATAACTAATTTGAAAGAAACATACCAATTACAAATGTAAAGCTACAAAACAGTTCGAGATGTGAAGTAAATTACTATTCTGGGTTTCAAAAGATCTAAATATTGTAAGAATTTCACCTGGTCTATATAAAAAAAAAGTGCAGTATCTGTATATATACTATATATGCATAGCATATATGCAGCAGAATAATAGAATCACAGAATTATTTGGGTTGGGACTGTCATCTAGTCCAGCTCCCCTGTCACCAGATCACGTTGCTCACAGCCCCATCCAACTGAACCTTGAATATTTCCAGTGATGGGACATCCACAACTTCTCTGTGCAACCTGTTCCAGTGTCTTACCACCCTCATCATAAAAAATGTCTTCATCCAAGCCAAATCTACACTCTTTCTGTTTATAACCATTGCCCCTTTTCCTGTCACCACAGGCCTTGGTAAGAAGTCTTTTTCCATCTTTCTTATAAGCTTCCTTTATATATTGAAAGGCCACAGTAAGGTCTTCCCAGAGACCTTACTTACACATGAGTTACCTAGCACAACCGAGTATTTGGAATTAGAACAACAGCTCTGCAACTCCTACAAATCCTTCATAACTGGTAAAGTAACAAATGGAAATTGTTAACCAGGGAAATAAATGCCAAGTTTACCACTTCACTGGAGAAAGAAAATCCATACTTACTGGAAACATACCTCCACCACTGAAAATTCTATTGAATAGTCCATGATAGGATGACCACCCACCGTTTCCCCAACATCCTGAGTGAAACCAAGTGCTGAGGCAGAAGTTATGCAAATGTCAGAAAGAAGTGTCATGCCTATCAGTTAAGCTACTTAAAATTGCTGGTAGGTTGAAGCGGAAACCAAAGCCTGAAAAAACCTTGGATCCATATATACTTCATAAGTAGTCAAGCCTGGAGAAGGACTCCAAGCTCGAGATACATCAGAAGAAGATGATCTGCCATCAGAAGTCTCAAAACTGAAAGGTAACACCACCTTACTGTGTAATTAATTCCTCAAGTCAGACAGATATCTAAAAAGATGCCTCTTCAAAGAATGATCTTCACATACTCGATGCTTCAACACCCAGAAGAGACTTACTGTGAATAATGGAATTAAATATAAATTTGAGCAATAAGGGAGCAGCCAACTACAAGGCTAATCCAGCCCAAAACAGCTCTTGTTGCAATAACTAAAACAATGCTGAGCCCCTGACCAAGGGATGAGACAGAATTCCAGCTGTCCCTCTACCCAGAATACTAAGGAAGCTCTTCACTCTGAGGCATGAGCAGGTAAGTCAAAGGGACGAGGAAGTGTCCCTGCTTTCATTTAAGTCACAAAAAGACATAATTGCAAGGAAAGCCCTCCTCAGTCTCTTTCTGAAGACTGGCTGGGAAATCAGCAGGACAAAAACAAGGCTTTATCGTGAATGCAGGATCCAAAAGTATTCAAACGTTGACAGCCTCATCAAACAAGCAAATATTACTGGAGATCAAAAAAGCCATGCCTGACAAAAACAATCCTACTGGAAAAGCTCTAGAGGTATTTTAATTTACAAACACAGCGAGCAGAGGGAGGTACAGAAACTTTGGACCAATACAGTTACAATTTGGTGAAGTTATGAGTAAATGAGAGACTCCATACACAGAGCTTGTCGCAATGCTTAATACATGGTAGGGTATCGAAACTGAAATAAAGCTAACTCAAGCAGCTACCAACACTATTCTGAGCTTTCTATATTACAGTTTTGTCACCACAAACAGGTAGTAAAAAAAAAAAAAAAAAAGGATTACTCAATACATGAAAAGCTTTGGTCAGTAATTATGAGATCTCAGTATTATCACTCCTGATTGCAAGCTGCAATTTGGAAATTAAAATATTAGGGACTCCACAGAATACTACACGATTACTACAAAGATGTAACAGCTCTGGAAAAAAAGCAGCAAAAAAGCATCTTACAAAGCAAACACTGGAAGTAAATATTTTCGAGATGCATTTCCTCAGACAGCTGTCCTCATACAGCACAGGAGTACTTTTGTATAATACTCCATCTTCAGTGACACAAACTCTTCTCTCCTTGCTCTAGGCCTTCCCCATTCTACATCATCTCTTCAACAGATCCATGCTCACCTGATCAACGAGTATGTTCTTTAACCTTTCTGGAACATGAAAAAGTGTTTCTTGCATGTGACTCTACGTGAAAGGTTTACCTAAGTTCCTGCCTTTGTGTACAGAAGAGAAAGAAATGGTGAGAGGTAGAAACCTCAAAGTACAGAGGCTTACAGTAGACACGGCCAACCAGCAATCTTTTGTCAGCCTGCAGCTCAGATCTTCCCAACACCTAAAACTGACAACACTCTACCCTCTTCCTATTTATTCTCTCTTATGGGACACTGAGCTGTTTTTTCATTGCTCTCAACCATTCTCTTTAATTGCACATGTTCGCAACCCTTACAAAATAAATATATATTCCACAAACCTTAACACTCTCCATCCATAATTCTCACATAACCCTGTTTTCACTTACATGTGCTTGATACAGAGTAAGGTTCAAAAATATATATGCAGACTTTGATTTAATATTAAAGAAATGGACTTTGGTGAAAATATACTTCGTGAGGGCTTTTCCCCCTCCAAACAATTATCTTGCATCAATACACAATGCACTAAGATGACAAATAGCACAGAAAGGTGTTAACTAGCATATCACAACAGCTCTCCATCATTCTGGCACTGCAAAAGACTACTAAATCAAATATTACTAGCTATTATAGACTAGTATATATATAGGGATGTGTCTCAACTGGTCAAGAAATAGGAAAGCACAGGAAAACATAATCAGACATCTATCACAAATACTGTCTTTGTGATTTCATACTCATCATGTAGCTCTCTTTCCAATCTAATACGATTTTGAAACAGCTATGAAATATCTTGGACTTTCAATTCAGTTTTAAATCAAGTTCCGTATTCTCTCAGCTTTCAAGTTTCTTGTCATTAGAAAAGATCACCTCAAGTTATCAGAAACCAGGTCAAATATTCCTCCTGCCTACCAAGCTATTTAACCTCTGCTGGCGTGAACAGTTTAACTGGATATTTAAAAAACAATGTTAGGAAAAAACAGTTTTAGAATTGCGTGCAGCATGCTCCAAACAGTGAATTTAAGAAGAAAACTCTAAATCCTAATCAAAAGTCCCACACCCTGGGAAGGCAAGGCCTTTGTATGTTTTATTTGGATATTTACCTGCTTTCCTTTAATTGCTTTTAACTACTCAGCTTAGAAAGGACTTTTGCACACTTCCAGTTCCTGTTGGATGAAATCAAGTAGTAACGTCCTTCTGACAGTAATCTGTAGTCATGGAAATTACATATTTCAAACTCAACATTATAACTCCTGTGTAAGATCGGGGAAGATATGACAACAGACTATGCAAAGAGAGCTTCTGTTTAAATATACACATGGCAGAAGCAGACAGCAACTCTTTAAACTGCAGAGCCAGGGACAGATCAATCCAGTATTTACTCAACTGCTGATAATTTTTGTCAGAACTTCAAAATCCATAGATGCTTTATACCAGGCAAGACTAAATCATTACATCCACAGGACTTGACCCATTCCTTAATCTGCCCAATAAATGTTCTGACAGTGATCTAACTTTTAAAAATAAGCTTCTCAATCAATGACAAAAAATGTTATAGGCTGTACAAAGGTAAAAGGGGCTGATGCTATTTAGTGAACTGGTCACATCTGGTGCAAATTAAGTAGATGAAGCCCAACTGTCTAATTTTGGAAGTAAATGTTCATATTCCGTTGTTCATCTAAAACCTAAAGAACAAATATTGTAAGGAAGATCTTAAAGCAATAATGAGCTGGTGACCATTAACAAACAATTAATGAGGCAATCATCCTTCAACCACAATGCCCTTACTAGTCACAGACACACTACACAAGCTTGCTCACTGTTCCATTAACGGGTCTTGATCTCGTCTCGCACAACTTACTTTCCAATACTGAAGAAGAAACCAGTGTTTGCCTCCATTTCAGTTCTTTATAGTTCTACATTTGCCCATACAAAAAGTATCTGACTGTGTTTTTACACTGTTTACCAGAAACGGGCTAAGGCTACCAGCCTACTTTCAGAGAAATCACTGGATGGCAACAACTTCTGTTCACAATAAACAGAGTCATACACTGAATGCTTCGGCTACATGTTTCTGTTCTTTTACGTGCCTCCTTAGCCTGCTGCCCATACACATGCCTCCAACCATCTCTCACGTTATCACATCTGACTTCCTGTTTTTAACCAGACAACAAACTGTACTGCCCAGTTGTTAGCACTGCCTAACATCAACCAGATATTAAAGCAGTAATGTACCAAACTGCCATGAAACAACACTAAATTAAACCTCTCAAGGTCAGTATCTGAAAATCGGTGGAGTTCATGGGACTCAGAGCAATAGGCAATACTCTCTTATACTTCTATCGCAAGCCTAGTCCTGTTGAACAGTGAATACCAACATAAAAAGTTTGCCCTGATGTGTTTTATCTCCATATTGATATTGCAGCCTCTGAAACTGCATCAGAACTGACAAAAACTATGCTTCAGTAGAGTAAGGCTCACAGAAGTGACTGAAGGAAAAATAACCTCAACTATTAGCTTATTGAGAAATCCAACACTAACTTATGGTCACTTGCTGCTAAATCTTCAGAGATACCAGACATTCACAAAACAAAACAGTCTCTCCCACGTTAAACACAGTGAAACAACATATATCACAACTGAACATGATTTTACATGTACCTATCTGACTCTCAGATGCTTTTTCTTTCTTAAAAGTCCTCAGAGCTATGTTAGCGGCCATATGTTAAATGGGAATGGGTAACAGATACATAAACAACCCTAAGCAACAGTCCAGCCGTCATGTGCTGGCACATACCTGTTATACGCAGGAACACAGGCACCAGGCACCTTACTTCCTGACAGCTCATCACTTTGGACAAATACTTCACATTCCTCTGCAAGTCACAGCTCAAGTCAGCCTTGCTTCCTCAGCTCCTCGTTAGAGGTTTGCACCCACTTGCGAGTCCCCACTTGCGACGGACGTCGGCAGAAGGGGAGGAAGGACGCAGCACCGGCCCGGTGCTCCCCCCGCCCACCTCCCCGACTTGTCCCAACTTGTAACCGCCGGCTCGGCGCCATCAACCGCCGCCCCCAGGCCCGGCACGCAGCCGCCCCCGTCCCGCCGCCCGGGCCTCCACCACCCGCCCCGGCCGCGCAGGCCCCGGAGCTGCCCTTACACGGTGACATGGCCGGAGCCGCGCACCACCACCGGGTCGGGGGAGTACTTGAGGAGCTGCTCCTCCAGCGCCCGCTCCTCGTCCTCCTCCTCCTCGTAGATCTCGTCAAAGTCCGCCATGGCCGGGCCCGGGCGTTCGCTGAGAGAGAGGAGCCCGGGTGACGCGACGAGGCCGGCCGCGGGGGCCGGCGGGAGGGGGCCGGTGAGGACGCCCCGGTGCCGGGGCGGCCGGCAGCGGAACCGCGGCAGAGAGGCCGCGGCGGTTGAGACGGCAGCAGCGGCTGAGAGCGAGGAAGCGCCCGTCACCCTCCGCAGGGGGAGGGGGCGAGGGGCGGGGCAGGAACAACAACAACAACATCCGGCCTCGGGGCCCGCCCCGCCCACCCGCCGGGCGGGGCGGGGCGCGCTCCCGTCTCAGCGGGAGGTGAGGGCGGTGGTTGAACGGCGGAGGCGAGCGCGCCCGAGCGTGACCATCCTCAGGTCCCTGCCTCGTCGTGGCCTTTGGCGATGCTCTGCCTGCGGGTTTTTCGGTTGGGTTGAGACAGATGTTCTCTTTCCCTCGTTCTAGCCCCTTTTTGGGCATCCATGAAAACAACCACGGGGTTTGGGGGCCTGCTGTTAGCTGCTTGAGGGGTTACCTGTTGGGCCCTCTGGCTTAGTTCAGGGACATGTGAGGGAAGCAGCCCCTAACCAAGGCCCACCCGTTCAGATGATGGCACATGCCAAATTTTTGCTTATCCATTGGTGCTGTTGGTGTCCAAGTCTAGCAGCTCACTGGTAGCTTTTCAGTCTTCCATGGAAAGCACCACACCAAGACCACTGTTTACATGGAGTGGAGCGCAGAGCAAACTGCAGAGGAACAGCCCCTTGTAGGACTATATATATGAAAACTGACCAGAATATCAACAGGAGTCTTGTTCTTTCTCTGCGGTTTTGTTATTTGTCATAACCAATCGTAAAGCAAAGGCTGGAAAATACCAGCATGAGCATAATGGCCTTAGCAACAAGTAGGCTGTCAGCCGTTGTGTCAACAGGCAAAGGCAGCATTACCATGGGAGTTAGCAGTAGCAGGGAAATGTTTTGAAAAGGGAGAGCGGATGCTTTTTTTACTTGACGGGGGGACTATCAGACCATGAACTTCCAGGAGTGTTTACTGTATGTCAGTTACGGGGTTCAGCCCAAAACAGTCAAGAAACTGTGGGCGTGAATCTCCTTATCATGAATGTAAAGAGAATTCTACATTCCTCTTTTCTTTCCTAGTACTTAACTCCATATATCTTAATTACAATAGCCCCTTTCTCAGATCCTTTTTCCTCTGAAACCTACAGTTCTTTTTTCATATATTTTTATATACTGATCAGCTTATTTTCTGAAAGGCTACACTGCTGCTAAATCTCCACTACTCATAAAAATCCTTGTGGTGTATTTCTCATGAATAAAGTGTATACAAAGATGTGGTGGTCCTTACTGTTCTGTGTAAAACCAGGGTAGAAGCAGTGTGGCCGTGAGATAGTCCATGACGCTGTCTTTGCTGTAAATGAAAAAAACCCAGCATCTTTTACTGTCACACAGAAAAAGGGTGACAGTGTTTCTGTCATGAACTACTTGTAGCGGGTTTCATTTCACAAATAACAGAATTCTACAGAATAACAGAATTCCCATGAGTAATAGTTTGCTTTCATACTAGTATGCTTACGTGCGGGGTTTTTTTTTACCTAGTTTCTGTTCTTACTTATGTCTCACACATAGAAATTGGATTTAGCAGGACTGATGACTCATTGCTTCTGTCTAACAGTTCTGAAATTGAAAGAATGGACCAAATTTAATACTGGCAAAAGCAAGAGGAAACCCACTGCTTTTGGTGAAGCTATGCTGCCTTGTGCCAGCGCGCTCTACAGATGAACTTGGTAACCTGTTTGTTTTCAGATGACTGTTTCAGAGTAGCAGACAGGTAATCAGAGTTAGTGGTCTGCAGCACCATGCTGGAAATCTTGGATATGATGCTGAAGAGATGGGCTTGCCTACATCACGCTTGAGCCCTTGTAGTTGTACTGCAGGGGTCAGCTGTCCTGTTTGAGGTCCAAGATCCCTGTGCTGCATGGCGTGACAGGCTTGGTTAGCTCACTTTGAGGGTTTGAGATGAGGAGAAAGAAAGTCCCAGCACCCTCAATTAGTTCATTACATTAGGTGTACGTTAATTGCCTAACAAATACCTGTTCCATGGTCTGCTGTTTCCAGCTGTTCAGTACATGGAAGCCTTTAACAGATGACAAGCTGTGGCAGATAGGAAGCAGAAGTGCTAATTTTCTTTTTTGAGAAACCCATGATGTTTCAGCACGTGTTCTGTAGCACCTGGTGTGCTCAAAGCACCGTGACGGACTGCAGTGGTGAATGCAATGTACTTCAGCGTACCAGACTTCTGTGACAGGCACTAAACCTGAAGTGCACCCAGCCAGCAGCCACCTACAAAAAATTCAGTTTAAGTAACATTTACATCATTTCACATGGGTGCTGTTAGAGTCTTGGTTTTCAGGCAAAAATTAATTGCCTTAACCTTGAGATTGCTGTTTCTCTCTGTCTCATTGGTGCCAACACCTTCAGTACTATCTCAGCTGTACTGGACCACTCTTAGAGGCAGTAAATAAACTCCCCGTTATATGCAGTCTTACCATGAGGGTTCCTGTTCCAAGGCATATTATTCAAATAGTTGTTCTTTCACTGTTGTCACCTCATTGCCAAGTGCCAGACCCCACCAGCCAGACAGTCCTGAGTCTGTGCCCTCACATCACAGTGTTTGCTTGTGGCTGGTTTTGGTCTGTACTCTGCCCCAAAATGGTGGGATACCTTTCCTGTTTACAGTGCATTGTCCTTTCTCTGGAAACAGTGAGAATACTGTCAGGCTTGTAACCAATTGTATTTTTAAGCCACTTATTACCTCTATATCTGAATAAAAGAGAGTAGGCCTGAAGCCCAGTCTGAAGAGCTCTGTGCTCTCTCCAGTGAATTTGCTTCCTGCACCGAGCAGTGCAATGGGGGAGCACTGCTGCCACGCACAGCTCTCTCTGATTGATGTACTTGCTGTCCTCAGGGTTGCTCTGTATAGACTGCGTACTGTCATCTAAAGGGGACTCTAAATTTTTGTCACATTTCTTTTTCTGTAGTTCTTTATTCATTTTCCCTCTTTTTTTGCAGACATTTATTTTCCTTTATCATTTGTCCTTCTTCTTTTTCTGTGCATTTCTTTCCCAGTTTCCCCTTTGTCATTGCTTCTTCCCTCTGCTTCCCTCTAACATCTTCTCCATTGTCATTTGCCTCATTCCTCCCATAGTCTTTGGCTTGTTTCTCCCTGTCTTTTCCTTCATTAATTAGTACACCGTTGGACTTCTGATGGAAACTGTTTCACACAACAGGGCATCAAAGAACAAGCAGCAGGTGCAGGAATAACCTTGTTCTTTGAACTCCTACCACCACTTCACAGCAAAGCTGGCAGGAACAGCTTCTCTTTTTCTTTCCCTAATTAATTAAGAGAGGTGGTAAGAAGGAAAACAAGAGTGGGTGGTGATAGCAGGCAAAGAGGGCAAGCAGGCAAAGATAGAAGGGTACAAAAGCCAGAGAGAGAAAGATAGAAATAATAAGATATAACATACATTCATTGACACCATGGAGTTTAGTAAAGCTACAGGACTGTAACAAACCTCTGAGAATACTCACATCAGGCTGTGCTTTGCTTTTTCTGCGCTGAAACCTCCTCTTGCATCAGTCCCTTACCTTGACACAAATATCTCATTTTGCTCCTCTGTCCTGCTTAAATTGCTCTCAACAAGCCTGGTTAAAATGCTACTGATCATGTCAATGTTCCTGCTACACCACACCAAGTTTCAACAAAACAAAATAAAACAAAGCAAGAACCTAAAAATTATATTTTTAGTTTGCATAAAAGTGAAAAGGCAAAGTTATGAACGCATAGGTGACTACAAATAACACAGCAGAACTTACTATCTGAGCCAAGGGATGGTATTTGTTTCTCTGATCAGTTCCACTGTGTTGTTTCTTGCTGATTAAGTGATTGTTTTACAAAATCTCTGTAAAACCACAGGTAAACTAACCAAGCTTTTCTGTGTGAAAAGCAAAGGGAAGTCTTGTCACCAAACCACTGCAATAAGTCAGAGTTGTGTTGCTGACTTTACAATGCAGAATTGAGTGAGCTCTTCGAGTAAAAAGATATAGTTATAATTCACTTTGGTTTTTATTAGCCTTTTTATTTCTGTCAAGCAATTTATTTTGTTTTCCTTTTGGTCCTATATTGCATTTATATGAGGTTAATGAGGAGAGTTCAAAGGATACCTTTCTATAGAACATAGTGTTTCTGAATGTCAGGGATCTTTGTAAGTCATAAATGCAGTACAGAAGGCATGGATCTCATGTAAAGAGAATGCAGATATTTCCTTTTCAGAATTTCCTTAACATGTAACAAAGTGAAGAATGGAGTCTTCATAGTTTCAAATCTGTTAAAACTGTGGATGGGTGCAATTGGATATTTCTGCTCTCTCAAGAACCACATGACAACACATTACTGAAGGCAGAATCTCCTAATCCAAAAAGAATTCGTGATATGGTCGACTTAAAGACCTGCTTGTGTTCCACATAACATACAGGCAAGATCTTGGCTGGTTTTAGGCATGACATGGGGTTTTTTATCTTGTAGGACTCACTGACGTAGGGAGTATGTATGGTCACTAGTTTCTTCCCTTCCCATTAGTAAGAGAATCTAATACAGAATTATTCTTGCTACTTTTCTTTTTTTCTTTGTAATCACATCAAACAGAAACACACTAAAAAAAGTTTCTGTCTTTCATTTTATGTGAGATGGATGTAGCATTGAATTTGATGTGTGTTTTCAATGCTGCAAGTACAAAAGCACAAAGTCCACTAAACCAAACACAAACAAATTCATACAAACATACAAATGGATCAGCAAGCTCTAGGTTTCTAAGACATATTTAAAATGGAAAATGTATAACATCAAACCTTTCTTCAGAAGATCACCTTTAAGAACGGGATCTGTTGGAACTGCTGAAAACACAGATGAAGGAATACTGTGGGCTGAATCCTATGCTGTATCTGTTAGAGGTACATGTGGTGTTAGCTGGGTAAAGCTATGGTCAACTTCTATCCTAAAAACAAACAAACAAACAAGCTAATGACAAATGTGAGGCTCTTCTAGCTGCCTTTTGAGTGAACAATCATACTGCCCTGAACACCAGCAGGCATTTTAATTTGATGCCTATTTTTCCTTTTTTTTTCCTTCGATGTCTCATCTCTTAGTTTATATTATTTTGAGGACAATTATTTTCCTCTTGGTAAATATGACTGAATGACTAAGTTGTTTACTCACCATCTTAAGAAGCAGCAAGAGAATACTTCAACTGAACCACAAATCAAATCTCAGTCACTATAAAAAGAAGCAGCTTTTATATGAAGAAAATGTTAAAATCAGATTTAATAATCTGTTGTTAAGATAAAATGCCTTCGTGTAACATACTTTAGAGAATTAGACAATGCCCCTGTCCATTTTTGCTTGAGAATAGAAAAATGACAAAGTTTTTATCCTGCTTAAAGGCAAATACCCTCTGCTATGCCACCCACATGTACCCAATCTGTTGGAAAACAAGAACTATGTATTCCTTTAGGATTGAGAACATAATTCTTTGCCTGTCAGATTATTCTGACAAATTACATTATAATTACTTCCTCATTAATTACTGTGACAAATGTTGATCTAAATAGAACAAGGGAGGGTGTCTTTCATTTATAATCATCAAAACATGAACAACTGAGATTTCCTCTGAAGACATTAATGTTCATTCATATTTGGGCATGCTAAAATGTTCATTGCTGTTGCATATAAGCAAAGAGAAATTTCTAGCACCTGTCTCTTACAGGTATGACAATTTTACCTCCTTTTGAACATCTTTGAAATAACACCTT
This sequence comes from Megaceryle torquata, assembly GCA_024611175.1. Taxonomy (NCBI): domain Eukaryota; kingdom Metazoa; phylum Chordata; class Aves; order Coraciiformes; family Cerylidae; genus Megaceryle; species Megaceryle torquata. The sequence goes on along the minus strand of JANIJG010008450.1, from coordinate 8,248 downwards.
TTCTGCTTCCAGGTAGATATTTTTCTCTCTTATAGTATGAGGCATGATTCACAAAGCATGAAAAAAATAGATGTTCTTGTTCTGAGAAGTAGTTTAAGTGTGACAAAAGCACTTACAGTGGAATATATTACATTCCTAGAGCATGAGGTCCTCAAGAAAGTTAAAGAACAAATAACAATTCCAACCGCTGTAGTAAAGCATGAGAGATGGGAATAATCTGCAACCTGAAAAGAAACTTACTTTCCTTTCAAAGCAAGAGATATACTGGAAAGGAATTGCCTCTCTTTAGGGTTCACTTCCTTCTTTGAGTTTATTTTTGGGTGCTAGCAGTCTTGCCCTAAGCATCTGGCCTGACATAGCAGAGTAAAAATCTGTGCTTTATCCCATCACCATACAAATGCTACAGTTTCTTGATGCATGTGTGAAGAAGCAACAGAGGAAAGAATTGCACACGTGATGCAAAGGCACTTTGTGATCAGGTTTGTAAATCTCATTGTGGCTTCATTAAGACTTTGAAGCAGAGTTGTTTCCTCTCCACTAAGAGACTAGAGTATTAATTCCAACCTGTAGGACAGAATGAAATCAGTGAAGTTTGGGTAACTGATCCATTTGCACACAATGGACAATTTATACCAGAATGTCCTTGAGAGCAGGAGAATAACCTGTATAAACTCTTACCCACAAAGGAATGGGGAAGATGTGTTAGGCTTCCTTTGCCCAAGGAGTTATTAAAGTGCAATCAGATTCAGCAGACTCTTTGCAGTTCTGCCAGATCCCTCATGAATCACTGTTATTTACTGCAAGATGCTGAAAGATAGGAGACTTTTTGTCAGATCCCAGTTCCACAATTATCTTGCTCTGGGGTCCAGGACAAAATTGATTTTTTGAATCAGTACATCTTTCCCATAGTGAGTGAATTACTGACAGGACTGTCATTGACTGGGAAGCTCCCAGGGTTTTTCCCAACAGGTGATACCTTAACATACAAGTGTTTTTTCTAAGTGTGCATCTAGGAAGTGTGATAATGGATTTTAATTTTATTTCTTTGGTACCCTTGAAAGACCTTTTGTAGCTCTGGAGAATGAGCTGACCTTTTTTGTTCCCCTAGCCTGAAAAGGTCATATTTTGTTTAACTAACCTTTGAAAACACCAGGCCAAATTCTACTCCCACCGCACCATTCAGAATAGTTGCAGAGTAACTGTCTTATGGTTCTATAACTGAACCTTTCCTCTGACCTGTAACAAGTCTGTCTCAGTATGTCTGAGAGTGCAGTCATACCTCTTATACACTACAGTGTTAACTGTATTTGAGACACAAGGTGTTTATGGGAATACTAGGTTTTTGTCTCAGCTGCAGTGTAACAGAGAGAACCTGGACTGCTAAAGTGGAGATACTTAAGTCTGAGCTGCTCTTCAAGCATTGGGCTTTTTTTTGGCTGATTTTTTTCATCTGGTCAATGTATAATAGCAACAATATTTTCCTTCCACTTTAAAATCCTGACTTATACCTCCCTGTTTACTTCTTCTGGTGGTTTAGGTTCCAATATTTCTTCCTTCTTCAGAAGCTTCATACTGCTTTTTGTTTTGTTTTGTTTCTTTTTTGTTTGTTTGTTTGCTTGCTTTTTCCATTTTAATGTTTTTCTTCACTAGAATAGTGCTCTAAACTTTATAAACTAATTTTTACAACTTGTGTCATTCTTTTTCCATTAGATTTTGGCATAGCCTCAGCACTATAGCAGACTGAATAAGCTTTGAACTAATATACTTACATGAAATTGTAAAATATGTGAAATTACATTATATAATTTATCAAAGAGAAAGCTATAAATACAACCTGGACAATATAATCATTATAAATAAGAAGAGGCAGACTATGCAAAACTTTTGTATATAGTCTTAACAAAAAAATCTTCATTTTGGTTCTGGTTTGACATGCTCATATCGTGTGCTTCTTTAATATGCTACTTTCTTCCTAGCAAAACAAGAGGTAGGGTACCTCTTGCCTGTACTTCACTGAGACTCTCCTTCCTGAAACTTTTGGGTTTCTTCCTTTATTTTAAATTGAGGATATAAATACATATAAAGGGATGAATCTGAAAAAAAGGCTGCCTCCTGCCATAGACGTTAGAGATTTGTTTTCACATAACAGCTGCCTGGACAAAGCTAAGACTATATTGTGAAAAGGTAGCTGAAAAAGAATGGGATGGTAAATTTATTTCTTGTAGAGGTTTCCAGATTATATCAAAATAAAACCAATGCTTATTCTGACACCTGTGAAAAAAAAAAAATAGGCACCGTTTTGGTACACATGGCTTTTGTCTTCCATTATCTTTATAGCAAATGTAAAAACAAAAGAAAACAAAAACAAAACAAAAACAAACAAAAACAACAAACACAACTAAACAACAAAATAAAAAAAGCAAACAGTTGCTATCAGAGCAGAGGAGGTAGGAGATATCTAGAACACTAATCAGGCAATGAACATGGACAGTACAGGGCAGAGAACAGGGAAGATACAGTAGAGTGCTGCTTTCAGACAACTGCTCTGTGGACCTTAGTTTCTAGGTATACTAATCCAGCATCTTTCTTAGAAAATACATTCCCTCAAATAATCATCAACTTAATTTTAAGTCAGTAGTTTGTCAAAATGGATATTCAGCAGTCTTCGTGTGCGTCTTCAGAAAAAAAAATCCTGTCACTTCAGACACTATTATATAACGACATATAAGAAATGTGACAGTTTTTGTCTTACAACTCCTGCCATTTCATATTCCCATTTGTAAATCCCTCAGTGAGCTTCAGAACTTCATTTCTCTCATAGTTAGAAGGGGTGGTATTATTTATTTCCTGGCTAAATTTCTACATGGCCAGAGTGTATCCATCTGTTCTTGTGGTAATACTCTTCTTTAGATGAAATATCTCTTCTTGGTTGTGGATATTTACCTCACTTGTACAAGCAACAGTCATGTCTCCTCTCTGAGTCTTCTCATAAGGGTCCATACTCCTCTGATACTACACTCTTAAAGCTGTACTCTGGACCTGCTCTGTTTTATTCTTCTCTGAGATGGACATGGAAAACTGTCTGCTATCCCAGAGGAGGTGTTCCCATGCACAGTGGCTTTAGTATTTCCATCTCCGTAGTGGAATGACCTTGCCTGTTATGCTCTCTGATACCTATCACCTGGCCATGCCACGATGATGCTTCAAAAACATGGATTAATGTGTTGTGTTCATCCATGGAGCTCCTAGCTTATATTTGCTTTGTTACTGCACTTGTGTTACTCCTCTCCTCAGAGAATCCACTCCTTCCAGCATGGTGCTCCAGTCTGCAGATACTGGCTTCACCTCTTTCCTACGACTATTGAAGTTCTATTGGCTGTGCCAAAGCAATTCATCTGCTTCTGAGATTTATCTTTGGGGAGTTCCATCATTAGCTCTATTTCCCTCTTCTTCCTAGGTCTGCAGGAGTAGTATAATCTCTCCTTTAAGTAGTTTCTTCATCACTCTACAGTTCTTGAAATATCCCATGTCCATACTCTCATTACAGGAAAAAGGGAAAGAAATTATAACCATTTTATACAAACGCAAAATTCATACAATTTTCAGTCTGTGAAACTGGTAGCTCCCGTAAAATGATTATATGTTTGATGACCTCATAATTTTTCATTTAATGTTCATTCTCATTGATCTGGCTAGGAAGAAAAAAAAAAAAAAATCAGCATTTCCTCTGGTAGAAAATTCAAAAACCTGCTTTTTGGTCACTGTCAAGAAGAATGCTTCAATTTAAGCATGACCCCTAAGGATCAAAATGCATAAAGACTGAATTTCAAGGACAGAAATGGAATAGGATATTTAATATTACAAAGAATCTCATTCTCTTTGTATCATGGGATAGAACATGTATCAATGTTGTATTGATAAAACCAAAACTGGTCATGGTTGGCATGTTCCAGAGTCCACAGCAGTGTTTTAATTCCTTGTTTTGACTCACGTGAGCTTGGGGTTTCAGCTCCATCTTCCACAATAAACCTCCACTGAGGCTGTTTAGCTTTATCCCCTTTAAAGACACACCATTGCAGCTTCTCCTCATACATGCCATCCTTAGCAGCTAAAAACTGTAGCTGCTAAAGCTCTAAATAAATGTCACTAATGAAACCAGGGCCTAGATGCTTGGAGTATCTGTCCTGATGAAGTACTCTGAAGAGTACTAGGGACATGGCAAAGCCAGGCTCGGAGAAATACCAGAGAAGACTGCAGATAACAACGATCTCACTGGGCATTTCCTCCTCTCACTCCTCCACACTATCTCTTGCAGGAGAACCCCTGTACTCCACTGTCATGAGACCTCACCTGGAGTACTGTGTTTAGCTCTGGGGCCCCCAGCATAAGAAAGATATGGACCTGCTCAAATGGGTCCAGAGGAGGGCCACAAAAATGATCAGAGGGCTGGAACACCTTTCCCATGAGGACAGGCTGAGATAGTTGGAGTTGTTCAACCTGAATAATAGAGGGCATCAGGGAGACCTTATAATGACCTTCCAGTACTTAAACAAGGCCTACAGGAAAGATGGGGAGGGACTCTTCATCAGGGAGTGTAGTGATAGGTCAATGGGTAACAGTTTTAAACTGAAAGAGTGTAGACTTTTGTAAGATGTAAAGGAGAAATTCTTTACCACAAGGTTTGTGAGGCACTAGAACGGGCTGACCAGAAAGGCCGTGGATGTCCCCTGCCTGGAAGTGCTCAAGGTTAGATGAGGCTTTGAGCAACCTGGTATAGTGGAAGGTGTCCCTACCCATGGCAGAAGAGTTTGAATTAGATGATCTTTAAGGTCCCTTACAACCTGAACCATTCAATGATTCTAAGACAGTGCAGAAACACCATTGTAGACTTCACTATGATGAGAAGGTGCAAAGGACAAACTTCCTTTTAATTCAGACACTGAAGGGAACGCAGCAACAAGTTAATACTCTTTTTAAGAGAGTTTAAGAGGTAGACAATTGAAGTTTACGCCCACGTATTTAAGTACTGATTCATTTAGGAAGAACCTTGCAAAGTGAATAATGAAAGTTCTCACTGCAAATAAAAAAAAAATAGCAGAATAAGGCCTGATGGTCTGTCATTACATTAAAGAAAGTTATCATAGTAAACCTGCAGGTGAAGGTAAAAGACACAAAGTCAAGCCATGAAGGCAGAGAGTGGATTGAAAGTTGCTTGTTGGGGCTTTTATGAAGCACTCACTCAAATGCAAGGGACCACAGCTGCCCTGGAGGACTCATTTAGAAACTTGCTTCTAGTCGGGTGGAAAACAAAGAAAAAACAGCTTCGTGAAAAGCACCAACAACGTGAAGTGGGAGCAGCGTCATCTCTGCAAGGGCTGCGATGAAGGAGGGGGCAAGTTTCTACTCGGCAAGAAGTCGCCACTCGGAGCCTCATAGCGGAGTGCGGGAGGGCACAGGGGTGAAAGGGGCTCGTTGGTCCCGGGGAAGGGGAGCCAGGGGCCTGTCCTTTCCCCCGCGCGGGGGACTCCGCGGGTCTCTCAGCCAACTTCTCCCCCCATTTCCTCGGAAGCGGCCCTATTTCCTACGGGGGGCTGCCGCGCCAAGTGGAGGCGGGGTAATTAATGACCAGGGACGGGGGCAAAGGAAATTTCCCATGGAAGGGAAGGGCACTGGGAAGCCGCATTTGCGGGGAAGGGGGAGAAGCAGCCTCGCCCACCCCGCTAGCTGCGAGGCTCCGCGCCTCTGCCCTCTGGGCTCGAATAGGGAAATGAGGGTGCCCAGAGATGGGCAGAGTTTGAGAGGAGGTGGGGTCTTGGCTTCGGCTCTGCCCTGTCCTACCGGGCAGCGAGGAGAGGGGTCAGGCGGCACTGCGCTCTCCCATCCCCAGGGTACAGCTCCCATACCCGGCGTGGTGGTCGCCGCCCCCAGCTCTTAACGAGATTCTTTGCAGTCCAAAAAAAAAAAAAAAAAAAAAAAAAAAAAAAAAAAAAAAAAAAAAAAAAACACAAGATTAATGTTTTATCCTTTTCTTTGGAGCAGCGCGGTTTTCTTGCCGCGGCGACGTCGCTTGTCAAACAATCAGCGGCTGAGCCCCTGAAAAGAGAGGCATTGCACCCTTCTTGCTGAATGCACTTCTTAGTGCATATAACGCCAGGGCCTTTTGATGTCTCACAATGCGTGTTACGCCCAAAGATTGTCTCTTTGGACAGATCTACAACGCTTGGCTTCATGTTTGGAAGTTAAATGGACAGCGAGGTTGTTGAAACTCCCACGCTTTAAGCTAGCGCAGACACTTGGTACATTCGCCCGTTACTTTCCATGAGTGAAAGAGGCAGGGGTGGAGGGAAGGGGCTGCTGGTTTAATCCGTTCTCCTAGGCAAAGCGGGGGAAAAGCAACCCAGCCCAAACTTTTCCTCTTTTTTTCTTTTCTTCACTATATTCTTTGGCAGCCTTAAAATAAGAGCTATGTGCAAAGCGTGCGTGCTGCGTAGGTAGCTTGTGTCTCGAAGTCTCTGGCAATGTTGCTGCTCCATGAAATCAAAATTTATGATTATTCAAATGTTGAGGACTGTGAAAAGAGAGGAAGAAAGAGAAAATTAATATTGCAGCTGTTCTTCTGATTAATGAGAGATAATTGCTCATGAAAAGTCACCCCTGTGGCATTTTGTTGTCTCCTGGATCTTTGTTCTTTTCCACTATTATTGAGGACTTTCTTGAAGACTAAGCGGTTCTTTTCAATTTTTGGTATTCAGAAAGTGTTGCTTGGTTACAGATAATGGAGAAATCTAGGGCTATATTGGGTAAGATGTGCCACAGACAGGAATATCACAATGCCACTTTCAGAAAAGGATGGATACAAGTTAACGATGCGCTTTCAATAAAACATTAATAGACTTGTTCACGCTTTTATAATGACCTCCTTAATGGGAGCTGGGGGCAAGTCCTGTCTTTTGCTTGCCTTCACTTCACGAAACCCGCCTTCGAGATCGACGATCGCTTTGGAAACTAATAGGAAATCAATGTTAGATTAGCGAATAAATACGATTATAGCACAGGAGCCCGCGGCTCCTCGTTTACCCACGCACGGCTTTATTTTGAGCGGGGCTCTCCCGCCTAGGAGCTGACCCAGCCCGGGACGCACCCTGCCCAGGGCCACCGCATGTCACCCCGGCGTGATGTTTGCGACCACGGCTGTTTTGCAGAGACTGTTTTGGGGGTGGTTTTTTTTGCTTTGTGGGGTTGTTGTTTCGGTTTGGGGTTTTTTTAGTGGTTTTTTTTTTTTTGCTGGTCCAAGCACGTCCCCGGGCTGTGGCGCGTTTTCCGTCGGCAGCTCCTCCCGTGAACTCCGCGGAGATGTGCGCCTGAAAGCCGGCGTTTTCTCCGGGCGGGCACGGCTTTTTCTTCTGTCGGGAGCTGCGAGGTTGGGGGAGGGAAGGGAAAGAGTTGCTTTTGTCGTTTAAGCCGTGAATCTCTTCTACATAAAGGTGTTAGAGACATCTGGAAGAAAAGAGGGACCAGCACCCAGTCCTGCGCTCGGCGGACCAGGGGAGCGGCTCTGATGTTCTTTTTGAACTGCTCCACTTTCAAAAGGGGGCAATTTCGTTACATTCTCATTTGTTACACTGTCTTGAACTAAAGGCAGACAAAGCTATACTCTGTCACCCCGAGCAGAATGAAGGGAATCAAAGGATTTTCCCTTAAAAGGACTAATTTTCTCCTTGAATTATGAAAGTAATGGCTAGGTAACAGCCTGTGCTCTGTACCCAACTGCTTAATACCTTCTAAATCCTTCCACGTGGCTCTCCCAGTCGTAGCAATTAGAGCTCATTATAGGCTCATAAGAGCTCTCATTTCGGGGATTACTTAATGGACAATGAAATTTTATCGGACAGAATTATTGCAAAATAAAATTGTAACGAGGCCGATGTGATGTGGGCGCACGCCTTGCATCATTCCGCCTGGTTTGGGATATCTTTGCTTTCAAATGACTTCTTTTCTTGCTCTGGCTTTCAGGAGTGGGTTTTTCTTTGTGAGGATTTTTTTCCCCTTCTCTCTTTTATCACTGCACTTGGTTTATTATAACAATTACAAATTGCAATTTTGATCCGACTCTTGCTCTGTCTGCCTTCCCTTACGACAGCCCCCTCCCCAGATCCACTTTATCACTGCAGAGTTTTTTTCCACTAAGGTTGATGTGATGGGTTTTTTATTCTTCTTTTCCAGAATAACCTCTCGTAAAGAGAAATAT
>JANIJG010008449.1:12074-44921 GCA_024611175.1 Megaceryle torquata | reverse complement strand
AGCCCCACCTTGAATGTCTCCAGGGATGGGGCCTCAACCACCTCTCTGGGCAACCTGTTCCAGTGCTCCACCACTCTAGTGGTAAAGAACTTCCTCCTTATTTCTGATGTAAATCCTCTCCTTTCTAATTTAAAACCATTACCCGTCATCTTCTCTTTCTCAGACAGTCTTTGGTACATGCCAATTATTGTAACAGAATTTCTCCAGCTGCTGACAGATGCAACATTCCATATTAATATATTCTCTATCTGAACACATCCTTGAGCACATGTGGCATAGAATTCATGGACCAAGTTTCATTTCTTCAGTCTTACCTCTATACCTGTCACAAGGTGCTGCAGGAACAGCTTTCTCATTGTCTGTGGAAGAAGATGAAAATCTGAAGGGAAACCCCTATGCTTGTATAGAGCAAAAGGAACCAAAAGAACATAGGAATCTCCTTTAGACTCTGATATTTAAAATTCTTCCACAACATAGCACTAAAGATAGTTCAGATATAATATCATTACTTCAAGTCAGTCATACTGAGCTCATGGGTTAGTAATTTTTCACATAAATCAGTGAAAGACATGAATTCTGAATGATTCATTCTATGTATTCTATTTTATGCCCATATGTACATAATTATCACTTTCAGTTTAAAATATGGTTTATACATTTGTCTATGACATTGCTGCAATATTAAGATACAATAAGAAACTTTTGCTTATAAAATTGATCTTTGTTAGTCAAACCAAACTGCCAACAGTGTGGTTTGACTAACACTCATTTCTGCTTTTCATTGTCTGTCTTTTGTAATCTTTCAGTGAAAAGGGAGCACAAAGTATTATTCCTTACTAGTTTTGTCCTCTTCCATTTTGCAGAGTGATTTTCCCCTCCCTCCTCTGTATGTCAAGGGACATGGACTACATTGGTCAATGGAATATTTACTCACTTGCTCTGTAAATACATAATCAGTTATGTCTGCAATGATGCAAAAGACATTCTGGAAACAAGGTTTATTAGAGTTCCTTTCAACATCATCTAAAAACCTAGTTTTTATCAGTAAAATTATTGTCATGCTGTATGTTAATGCAAGAATGGTTTAAAGCCTTGTTATTGTGGGTTAAGGTTGTGGTTATATAACATGGGTTTTCATGAAATATAGATTATGCCGATTGAAATTCTTTTTCAGCTGCTAGGATCAGAGACTAGAATATCTGATACCTAATTTTTGCTAGGCTTTCTGATTTGCTAAGAAGATAAATGTTATGACAGCTCAGAAAGATGTATGAATACTAACTTTCACAAGCAGGCAAGCAGCATTATTTTAAAATAAAAGCTTGGTTGAATGCTACACATCAGTATTTGTGAACATACATTTGAATTTTCCATCCTAACAAATTATCACTCAATCTTATTGTTTTCTACTGACCAGTCACAAATATGTTTGCTCACAGTCATTCTCCAGAAATAGCTGCCATTCATATTGTAGTAAGTTACCTGCAAATAAAAACGTCAATATATGAATGTCTTCACAGGTCATAATCAAAGAGAATATTTCATGGCACAAGGTAACATGACAAGTTTAAGTAAAGACCTCATGTAGCTTTATAAGATTTGGAAACAGGAATCTCACAGGCTTGGAGAAAACAGTATTGGAACAGTTTCCAGAAAGTATTCTATTTAATCTCATTATTTCAGGTATTTTAAAATTTTCTTTATGTATTTTTATGACAGTTACTTAAGATCTCCAGGTTATGTAAGAAGCACAGGACAATAGTAAAAGAGATAGGATCTATTTTATATCTTATTATTTATTTACTTATTATTTATGTCAGTAGCCACTGACATGTAAACTGAATGTTTACGCTACTCCAATTTTGTCGTGACAAGCTTTAAGACACACTACAGTATTTCATGGTGATAATGGAACACTATGAATATTCAGTGAATTAAAGCAGTATTAAATTAAAATTAATGTGATCAAACTGTGTTTATCTACTGAGAGATCACTGATATACAAAGGACAGGCAACATGTTTGTTCATGAAAAAACTGTGATGATCATCTTTTGTCTACTTCAGTGGTGAAGTGTGCTTCATGTTATACAGCGCAAAAGTGGATTCACCTATTAGGTGGTAATGGGATGGAATAAGATATAATAGCTGTCTTCACTGATAGTCCTGTTAGATGAATCAAGTAGATTTTGAAAGATCAAACCACATGTTTTTCTTCTGTAAGAAAAGTGGATTCAACATTAGTATACAGAAATTTCCAATCAAATGGCTATTTCTAGCCTTGGGAATTCTTGTATTTTTCATGTAGGATTACAGGAAAGAGTTTCAGCATATCTCGAACCAAATTATTGAGACACATTTTTCCCTTGCTACTTGACCAAGGCTAAATCTGGTGAAGACAAATGCAGAATGTGCTCTGCTGGTGTTTTGCTAGTTTTATTTTGTTCAATTTGTGACTCACAAGTTGATGCCAGAAGTTTTCTTTGGGTTCCAAGGCAGCTTTTCCAAAGCCTCCACTTAGTGAATCAAGATTGCAGCCCTTCTGTCGGGGGAACATAAAGAAATAATTTCTGGGTATAGATATAATTATACTAGTCTTTGCTGATTCCTCCAATCCTTAACCTTAATGAGCACATATATACAGGACACCTGTAACGGTTTATTGCTCTGGTGGGTTGCCATTGGCAGGATGCCAGGTGCCCACCAAGTTGCTCTCTCACTCCTCTCCTCAGCAGGACAAGGGGTGAGAAAAATAAGATGAAAAAAACCTCACTGGTCAAGATAGAGACAGTTTAATAAAGCAAAAGCAAAGGTAATGTGCAGAAGCATAGGGAAACAAAATATTTATTCTCTACTTCCTATCAGCAGTCAATGTCTAGCCACTTCCCAAGAAGCAGGGCTTCAGTATGTGTAACAGTTACTCTGGAAGACAAGCATCGTGCATAATTAATGTCCAACCTTCTCCCTCCTTTCTCTTAGCATTTATTGCTGAGCAGATGTCATATGGTATGGAATATCCCTTTGGCAAGTTTGGGTCAGCTGTCCTGGACAGGTCGCCTCCCAAGATCTTGCCCATTCCCAGCCTGCTGTTGAGGGGAGTATGTTGGACAGACAGCCTTGCTGCTGTGTCATCACTGGTGTGTCATCAACACCATTCTAGCTACCAATATAAAGCACAGCACTGTGAGGGATTCGATGGGGAAATTAACTCCATCTCTGCCAGACGCAGTACAATTGCTTGCTTATCTCTTCTCAGCAATGGTGGTCAGTTAAGTTCTCAAACTAATTCATTTAGGTCTTGAAGCTGTCTTAAATACAATTAGCCATGAAACATTACTGACACTGTTATGTAAAATATGCTGGGAATAGAAATACATGATCTATTCCTCTCATTCTGAAAAGATACATAAGAGGTGAGCTGAAGGAGAACTATACTACCACTGATCTGAAAAGTGGAATGGTAATACCATCATAAATTTGTCTTTTTGGGTATTTGTTTTCATCATACTTCAGATTAGAAAATTAAACTACAGATGCAGAAGAGGAAGAAAAGCCACACAGCATTATATCATAAGCTTAGATTTGGTATCAAACTAGCTTGAATGGAAATATATTAATATTTTAATTCTAGATGATTCAACTGTAGAAGAAGAAAACTGCAAATAGAGTTATCTCATGAACAATAAAAATTTTGGTTAAACTGCGTGTTTCCTTAAAAGCAACAACAAAAAAGGCATGAAATTTCCAATGAAGTATAGTTTTGTTACTTCAACTATCTGGTACATGTGCAAGAATATTGCAGCAGAAAGCAAATGGATACATGTTGTGATTGTTGTGTTTCTTGCTCTGTGGATCTTTTCCATAGTGGTATCTCAGCCACAATAAAATGTCTCCTACAAATAGCTAGTAGAAACTACTGAAGCCCAAATACAAATCTTCCGTGCATGCTTTATATTGTATCCAGCTTATAGGTAGAACCTAATTTCAGCTTAATACGTAGAAATTAATCTACCCATTCATAAATGCATTAGGTCTGCTTACCTTAGAGGCTGCTGCTTTTCTCCTGGCAGATTAGATGATTTAAAATATTAAAGTTAAAACATTCTGGAAAAAAAAAAGAGTAATTTAGAAGTGATAAAGCCAATAGGTTATTAAATGAAGTTTCAAATGTTCTGGAGAATTGTAATAGTATAGAATAGAAAAATATAGAAAACTTTAACTACTTTTAAAAAATCTTTAGAACATTTTAAATTGTGAAGACATATTTCTGTATAGTTTTACAGGATTCTTTCTATAATATCATCTTATGCTTTACTATTAAGTAGGCTGGAGGCAGAATATTCTCTGCATGAGGTCTTTTGTTTCCTATTTCAGTAAACTGCTGATGTTCAAATCAAATCAAATTAAAATACCTAGTTGCTCAAACTTACTTTATTTGACATGAAGTGAAAGGAATAGAAGTGTAGAAGCAGTATAATTCTGAATTTAAAGGAACTTGGAAGACCCTTTTAAAAGGAGTATTTTTTAATATTTATCTTAACAGTTGTTCACAGTTTGTATAACAAGTACACACCCCAGTTTCAGCAGTAGATGCATAAAGGAAGGTCTTCCAAGCTGATCAATTTCCATACGAGTTTCTGAGATAACTGCTATGTATATATTAGAAGTAGTGATTTACACTAACAAAAGGAAAAAAACAAACAAAAAACCCCAAAACACAACAACAACAATGACAAAAAAACCCCACAAACTAAAAAACAACAACGAGTTTTGTCACAAACCAAAATCCATTAGACAGCCTTCAAGTTCCAAAATGTCATGTTCTGTATCAGGCTAAACTAATAAAATTGTACTCTGTTTCTTTTAAGTCTTTCTGGCCATACTCTTTCTGTCTTTGTTTTCTCTGTCTTTGAGTCTTTTAAATCATGACTGTAATGATAGACAGCAGGACTATAGATCTTCAGAAAAGGCGGAAGAATACTTATCTGTTTGTTCACAATACAAAAAAAAAGATCTCTTCAAGACAATTCTGAGAACACCTTAGTTTTACATGAGAAAGGCATTGATTAGAAGGAAACAAATACCAGAAGAGCAAACCAGAGATACTAGGATGGATTCAAAAGAGCTACTAGTCAAAGGAAACAAAGGAAACTACAGCTGGGAACCTGTTCGACTAGACATAATAGGAGAAGAGAGAAGGAAAATTTGAGAAAAGAAAACATTAAAAAGAAGAAACATAAAAGAGAATAAGAAACCAATAGATGATGTCAGAATATTTGGCATTAAGGGATCTGAAGGCACTTTTGACAGGGTAGGCATAACTGCTTTCCAAGGCTAGGCTTGCTGTGGTAAGATATGGACCAAGAGGGTTGTCTAGGCACCTCCAACTTCAAATGGAAAACAGACAAATTCAACAACAAAAAATAGACTAGAACTGAAAGGTAGTGCTCTTAGAAGGGAAAGTGGGGTGTAAACATTTTAAAATAGTTTAATACAGTTTCAATGTAATTCTATTATGGAAATAATACTTTTAGAAAAAAAAATCTAGTTGGTTGTGATTCTTTCTTTCTACTTCTGCTTTTTTTCTTTCAAGTCTAACAGTATGCTGACATTCCTGGACCAAAACTAAGGATTAAAAGGCAGAAGCATTTGAATATTTAATTTGATTTATTTTTTAATTTAGTCTTGTTCTTCTCAAGTTCTATAAAGAAATATAAGGTGAAGTTGTTTTTTTTTTTAATCTATACATTATAACAATAAAACCAATATTGCCACAGATTTTATTTTTTTTTCAAAGCACTTTAGAGACTGCTGTAGCATACAGTAGTATCATTCCTTACTCATGTCTTACCAAACCTGGAAAGATTGAGTAATATTATTTTAAATAAACATTACACTAAGAAATAGTCTCATGTAGCGATGTGACATGTTGAATAAATATAATACTGTGAAACCTTTCAAGGGCTATGTATTCCAGTTCTACACTTTAACCAACATGATCTGCTAGTCATTTGACTAAAAGTAGTCATCTGCAGTTAGGGTGACCACTTTCCTCAATATAGGCAATTGCATTTAATCTCAACTGTATTTAATCTCAATTCTATCAGCTTCTCAAATGTCAGTGTCTAATTCACCTTTTACAGAGACACTTCAAAAGTCCATGCCTTATCTGAAATTATTAATTTCTCAGATGCTTATGTGAACAACTATTCATTTTCATAACAAAACTCAAGACCGAAACAGGCCTGCAAGTCCCTTCTTCATTCATCCATTTCTTCGGAGTTCTTCATTCACTCTTCCATGTAACTGTCACAGCTTTCTTACAAAAAGTCTATGAAAGTTCTTACTTTATTCTAATTTTACAAACTCGCTCATAACAAAAGCTTCACCAAACAACAGACAACTCTCTAAGAACCGAAAGAAAATAGGATTTCTCAAATGTTGCTGAAAGAAAAAGCACTGAAAGCCTATCAAGAAATTCGCAACCATCACATTACCTCTCTGCCAAGAAAAAGCTCAATTCTGTAGCTAGTACTGGATAAGAAAGAATAATTTAGTTCAGTCTATGTAAGTTTAAGAACTTCCTGTAAGGAGATACTGAGGTCTTCTCTAATCAAGTCCACCTCCCTCTCATTCTTTTTTACTCCAGTTTCTCATTATTTCTAGACCTGACTACACATTAGCTGGTGTCATACCCGATATTCATGGCCTGTCTACATTATCCCTTGGTTTCCCCTATTGTCAATCAAAAATTTCCAGCTAAATTCTCTCTATCACTATTCAGCATGAATCTTTATTTGTTAGGAAAAAAGATTTCTGTCTTTCTGGTTACCTCCATTTAAGATGTTACTGACCAAACTGTCAGGATAAGCTTGTATATCACCATTGTCACATTCAGCCTTCATTTTGGAGGTTCTTTTGATACAATCACAATCTTGCACCAATTAGAAATAATGAGTATGTAGAATGGTAAAGACAAGTGGCAGACATCTGGAGTTGAATGAAACTATCAAGAAGTTGTAGATATATTAAATCTCAGAATTTTAGAATATAATCAAGATACTAATGCAGCCATGAATGGCAATTTCTGGTACTGCTCAATGCTGATTTCCCTACAGTGACTGCTAACACCAGGCATGTGGTGTTTTTGACAGCTCTGATATTAGACTCATACAAGAGTAGCAGTGGTGAATTTCGAAGAACTGTAGCTAATCTCTAGAAGCAGCAGCAACTTCCTTACAAACAGCCAAGAGGAAATTATGACATCTACTCTAAGTCTTATGGTAGTACACCTCCTGCAAAAATTCTCCTGGCATCTTGTCACATGGAAGTAAACAGTAAAAAAGTAAACAGTAAAAAGTCTGTCTTCTCAGAAAATGTTTTCATCTTTTTCTCAGTATGCATTGGAGCTTCTGCACTTTGTTCTTTGCACAGAAATACTGCTGCTTAAGATTTTTTCAAGGCAATTTGCTTGATGTAGCTTGATTCCATTTTAATAGATGTGTAGTCTGGGTTTACACCTCTATCTTTTCTTATCACTAACTTGTGTCATATAACCCATCACTGTAAGAAAATTTGAATTATCTTTTTGTTGTTTTTTAAATATTCTTGTTTAGAATGGTAGTTGTGGTATAAAGGTGTGTATATTTGAAACCAAAATCAATGCATAGCTTTCCTCATTGTGTTGATTACACAGTATTGATTTAAATGCAAAAATTATTTACAAAGTATAGCTTGTTCATTTCAAAATGTATTAATGTCTACAAGCTCGAATTTTTCTCATTTCATATGATTTTACTGCAAAACCAGGAAGAATCCTTTTAACATAGTACTTTGCTTTGCTTTGTCCTCTGTTTGAGTGTTAACTATGCTTCAAATTCTGAAAGACTGTAAAGCCAGGAGAACTAGAACAGAGTTAAATACAAGCATAAATCTCTGCAAGCTAAAAAGGCTCTGCCAAGATGGAGAAAGCATCTTCTCTACCTTACTGCTTATTTATTGATTTCACCTTTTTATTTTACCAATAACTATCAGGCAAAATTACACTTTTAATCTGAGTGTCAAAAGCCCAGTTTCTTACATGAATTTCAGTCCTTCTAAACTGTCAAGTTTAAGAGTCACAGGCTGATAGACACTCCTTGGAAGTACATCCCTTTTCCCTTCTTATCTGGAGAAAAGAGAGGTCTTTTCTTAGTTGTCATGTTTCCAGGTTTGCAAAGCTCTCTGTTCATCCTGCAAAAATCTAACTACATATTCAAAGTATTCATATTGTCTGGGAACTTTTTTATAAATTTGGAGGATGCATTCTTCAGCTGCTACTATATTAGAGCACCTGTCATTTCTTTCCTTATATCAAGTCTGAACTAAGGATGTAATGGTGGCTGAAGTAAAACAGCTTGTAAGAGGCAACGAGTTCGCTATGATGACTTCTGAGTGCTCTTTGCCTATGTTGATCCTCTGCAAGATGGCCAAGATAGGTAAACTCTCTGAATGTTAACTTTAAAGAAAGATCTATGGAATGATAGAAGTTGGTCAGTTTGGTAAAGATGAGAGCCACCTGCAAGAAGTTAAGAAAAGTCTTATAAGATTAAGTGTCTTAACAATAAAATAGCAAACAAACTTCAATGAGGATAAATGTAAAATGATACATGAGAGAACTATAAAGTAGATAGATCTGAGTTCATTGCTAAAAGACGTAAAAAAGAACTCGGCATTGTGACACACAGTTTCATGAAAATATAATTTCAACACTGTGGAGTGGATCAAAAAACAACTCGAAAGTTTGAAAATATTAGGAACTAGAGGGAGAGAAATAAAAATAGTGATATTACTGCATAAATCCATGTTTTTCCCAAACCTTGAATACTATGTGCAGGTCTGATCTTATCCCCAAAAGTATTCAATAGAACTGAGAAAGACTCAGAGTGCTCAAAAGTATGAAAGATTTTATATTTAACAAATAGTTGAGAAAACAGACTCTGCAGCCTGGAAAGGAGACCACATAAAGGAAATGGTAGATTACAAAATGATCATGAAGACCATGAATAGGAAACTACTCTCCTATTACAAAAATCAGAGATAAGTAAATTAAGATAGTGAAAGCCAAGCTCAAACCAAATACAAAGACCTAGTTCTTAACAGGAAAAACAACAGATCATATAAATTTCTGACTATAGGTTAGTTGATAGTAATTATAAAATGAGCAGGAGAACATATTATTTAAAAACCCACTAATTTCTGTTCGTAATGAAAATAAGGAAGATTTCCCAAATACATATTTAATTGTATTTTAAACTGAATGATCCCCAGTTTGAACGAAACATTTTCTCTCTCCTGCTGTGTGACAACTATCACTAATGCCCTATCTATAGACACTTCAGATTGTCCTCATGATAGGTCATGTGTTCTAAGCTAGATGCATCTTGGTATCTCAAGGGATATGATGTCTCCAAAGAGGAATCACTGTGGAATTATGGAATCATTATGGAATGAAATGTTTCTGAGAAATGGTATCTACAAGGCACTGTTAAGTTAAAGATTTAATTCATTTTGACATCCAGCATAGGTTACAGTAACTCACAGACTTCCAAACAGACAATTTCAGCTAAGAAGTAAAGGACAATAGTAATTGGGCTATGTCTTTCTTGGTCAGGAGAGTCGGTGGGAGAGTGCGGGGGAAGAATGGACTTCAGCAACTCCACAAGAGTTATAAAGCAAAGACCTTTATTATCGGTATATCCCTTGGTTATATAGAGCAAGCTTTACTAGTCTCACATATCTACAATGCTGATTGGATACATGAGAGAGACCACACACTGTTCACATGCCTAAGCCTGTTACACGATTGGCTGTCATCTACCTCACCCAGTACCCCCACGTCCTGTTTTTCTCTACTTTGTTCTGCTTTATCTTCTTGCTTCACTGCCTTTTCTCCACTGTTCTTCTTCCTTCGGGCCTTTTCCATGGTTCAAGGACAGTTCAAACAGTGTCCATTTTCCTTCAACCAAGGTCCCACAGGAGAGGCATAAAGAGAAGTAGAATTAGCAAGAAGTACAGGATCAAATGGGTACTTTATGCAGACAAGGAAATATTTATTGTCTTGTCTTTGTGGAGTACAAAATGTCAACAGCCCTGGTCATGACTCATTATCTAATTTTAAGCTCTATTTACAGTAGGATCACAAAATTCAGATGTGTTTGTGGTGTTTACTTATGATAACATACATGAAAGATATAACATATTAGAAAGTATTTATATTAAAAAGATAATGTTGTGAGAACAAATTAGTGAAATTCTGAAGAGGACACCTGAGATTTATCCCATTTTTTAAGGACATTCTATAGAAATGCAATAAGAATTTGTGTGTTAAATACAGCCTATCCTAATGATGAAAAAATATATTCTTCTAGGACAATGCTGTGATATAATATAAAATCAATGCTGTAGGAGAAAATTACTTCCTGAGGGAATGTGTAGCACCTGTAAAACAGAAAATTTAAAGCCAAGAATATTTGAAAAATTGTATAATATTGTGAATTGGCGGCACAATAGCCAAATGACCCTGCCAACCAAGAAAAAAATCACCTTTTAATTAAATGAAGTGAGAAAATTTTCTGTGATTTTGAGCTAGTTTTAACGACTAATTAGAAGAGCTAGTTAGAAATATTATTTCATAGCTTATGCTTCTTAGGGCAAGTATCAGCATCTCCATGTATAAAGTACTGACAAGTACTGTACAAGTAGCATAAGGGAGGGGAGAATGCATGAATGAACTAATAAGGATGCAATAACTGTTTTCTCAGAATCCAAGCTGTGTGTTTTATTCTGTATTCTTGGTGTTGATTATCTCTTATTTTCCTTTCATTTGTGGACAAATAATAACTACCAATTTAAACCAGTATCTTAACATAACAACACAAAGTACTTTCCACAGCTTCATTTTTACTTTTTTTTTTTTTTTTTACAAAAGCAATTTAAAAATAATAATTAAGATTATTCCCCACAGTTAAATGCATCAACAAACTTGTGCACCTCTTTAATTTTAACCTAAATGTCACAACAGATGCTGCTCTTCCAGTCTCAATAGGGAGCAGATTCCACAATCAGGGAGTATAATTACAGAAAGCTCTAGCTCCTGCTGTCTCAAAGTTACACTTAGGGCACGCTAAATAGTCTGCCAGTTTCACTCTTCAATGGCTGAGTGAGGCCTTTGGTAATAAAAGATCAGTCAAGAGTACATTATGATACTTCACAAAATGCTAACAGCTTTGTAGAATTTATAATCTGGTGAGACATATGCCAGCTTTGTACACTGCTGAACAGTTAGAAACAAATACAATAAGAGTAGGAAAGAAATATAGTATGAATTTGTAGCAGGAAAAGCATCTATTTGCCATCATGAAAACAAGGTAAGCAACAAATTGACAGGTAGTGAAAACAAGTTTTTTTATCCAGCCGCCTTTGCTGGACCCTGGTCACAGTTAGGGAGAGTCTTCAGCTAAAATGGAATGTCAAGTAATATTTTCCTTTCTTAAGAGAATTTTTTTTTTAATAAGATAAAATACAAAGATCTGTAGTTAATTTTTCTTTTTATATTAGGTTTCGTCAGAAAAATCCAAATTTTAAACTATAACAAAAATTCAAGTAGGTGGATAAGAATGAGTCATCTAAATGAACTGGAGAAATGAATAACCATTTCTGATAGAAGAACATCTGATGTTCTTTTCTTTTGCTGCACACAAGTTATTGGCACTCAGTAGTTAACTGCCAACAATTCAAAAGAAGCACTCATGCATGAAAATAACCTAAAATGAAGAAGGCAGGACATTTTAAATATTCCTCTAGGAAAATGCAAGTTGTAAGAATCTTTTTTTTTAGTGTAAATGCTTTCTCTCTATAACCTGGAATTCATTATTCTTTTTCATAAGAGCCAATAATTTTCAACTAATCCTGGGGAACACTTAATATGTCTGGAATGTGTGGTAACTCCTGGAATTAAGAGAAGACATATTTACTTAACAGAAGTCCAATGAAAAGCACCCAAATAATAGTGATAGGGTTCAGTCATGTAAAAATTCATACAAAAAATTTCAAATTTCAGTATACTTGAGTCAGAACTGTGACTTTTTTTTTTAGCTTCTATAGTCCTCTTTGTAGCTAAATTAAAGCATTTTATCTCCTTTGCTCCTGAGACAGAACAAATAATTGAGTAACATCTGAAAAGCTTTCTCCAGACATTATTTACAATATGAATTAAAGATTTTCCTAATATGGGAATTCCCTAATATGGGACTAAATAATTTATGTGAGGAAAATTCATATGGGAATAATTATGTTCCATTTGGGTTCACTTCATCCATTCTTCAACTAATTCGCTTTATTTATTGTCAGTTCATTCTTTGTGGGGAAGATCACACATCAGACAATGTCATGAGCCTGAGGGCACTCCTAGCCCTGACTTACCCCTGCCCAACCCCCAGGGGCTCTCCTCACCCTGTCTATGGCCCAGAACTCCATGTCAACCCCCTGGGAACACCAGTCCCTGCCCCAGCGATTGCACAGGAGGACTGGTCTCCAGCTCCCCACAGCCCTTCCCAGCTCAGCCATGGGACTCACTGACCCAAGCCCATAGCCAGGCCCAGATCAGCCTTGGCCCATCCCCATCCCCAAGGCCTTGTGCAGCCATCGTGGGGCTGTGCCAAACCCTGGTCCTTTCATTGGGCCTGATTCTGACACTCCCCTTCATACTCATCTGGCCTTGGACTATGCCCATCCCCAGGGAGGTGCCCAGTGCCTGAGGCTGGGGTAGTCCCATCTCCCCTGTTCCTGGCTGGGGGTGGGACACCCCCTTGCTGTTGTGGACCCCTATCCTGTCAGCCCTCAGGGGAAGCCCCTGTGGCTCCTGACACCCTCCCTAGCAGATCTGCTGGCTTTGCATCTTCTTGGCAGTGTCAAACTCTGACCCAAATGAGTTGATGTCTCAAACGTTGTGTGAGGAAGCAACCTTGTGGTTAGGACCAATATGTGCTTTGCATTTAGATCAAGGAATGAAATATATTACCTCAGGCAGGAGTGGAGTACATTAGAGGATGAACGGCGTCCTCTCCTTGCCAAGTTATCATATGTCCCACTAAGATAAGGAAGTTTGCTACATTCCATGCAAAGGGTAATAAAGTATATAGGGTTTCTGCAACCACTGGCTCAATTGGTGGGAAAGGTTAATGTTACCCTTCCCCCCCACATGCATTCTGGGAACAGTGGTTACTGACTCTCTATGCTGTCTATGCAAATTAAGGGATATGTCAAGAAGAAGCGAAGCAACACATCTTTTAGAAGGGAATAGGAAAAGGCTCAAGCATGCTGGCAGATGTATGCCCACCACCAATGGCACCCAGGAAATAGACCAAGTGAGTCATCACTGGAACCCCATGTGGCAATCTGGAAATTTGCTTACTCTTTCACTCTCTTTCTCTCTCTTCTCTTTCTCTCTCCCTCTCTCTACTCTTTACCTTCTCTTTCCTTTAAGTATACCATATATAGCTTTAGTCATGTGATTAAGAATTAAACCTTTTTATTTTATGGGCCTACGGTGTAAATCTCCTTAATCTGATCCAAGTGAATCACCAAACTTCTGTCACTGGCTTCTTCCTCAGTGATTGAGGGATGTGATGGACAGACAAATCTATCCATAGCAAGTATGCAAGACTGTAGTACCTCATTTCTTTGTTCTCATGTCTTAGTTACATTTAATTTGAAAAACTCTCAATTCTTATTCTGTCATACTGTCCTAGTAATCTTGATGATTGATTACTTTTTATGGGGCATATTAATTGGTTTTCTGGTGTTAACTGTGATGATCCTCAACAACATATAAAAGAAATAATTCCAAAGAAAAAATTAAAAGTGCCTAAGTCTTAATGTATGAAACCCACAAACACAATGATATGACAAGCCTTTAATGAAGCTTCCACAGGTAGCATGAAGGGATGCAGCAGAAAAGATGGATGGAGACACTATTGCACAATCAATAAATAGTGCAAGAAACAAGCACTGAAATAAGAAGCTATAAACATTAGAATTTCAGGGTACAGTTGCCTTCATTTGCAACCAATTAATGCTGTATCTCCAGAAGTGTAACATGTTCTTGAATACCACTAGATTTATTGCATTCTACACATAAGTGAAAAAATGTTTAGAGAACTGTGCTGTCACCCCACAGATATAAAATATACCAGCCTGCAGGACTGCATAATCTCCCAAATCCAGGGTTTAGAGCACAGAGAAACTACAAGCAGGATATAAAAAAAAAAAAAATAGCACATTCATTCCCTAGATGAAAATTGGCTGGTAGCATCAAGCAAAGCTAGCAAAAGGTATAAGTATATTTGCTAAGTACATAATCACCTTTGTTTTAAAACTTTCCTCAGGATTTACCACTCATCTTCTGATTTTTCACTAACATAAAACTTTCTTCCCACACATTTCCACTGTAGGAATAGGTGAATGCATTATGTGCTGTGCCAGTGCTATGTGTTGCGATCCTTGCATAACAAGACCACATACAAGAAGCCTGAAAGAAGAAAACTACAGAACAATTCCCCTGTGAATCACCCTCTCTTTGCAAATCCCTCTGGATTCTCAGAAATGTATTCATAACTTGTTTACTAAAATTTTAGATTCTTCTGAAAATTCTCCCTGGTGTAAAATCAATACAAAACTGAGGCTGGGTCTTCAGCTAAGGGCAAGAAACTGTCACAGCAATTCATTAACTGGGGCCATTCTCTAGATGCATTTCACAGATGGTGGACACTGTGTCAGACAGCTACTCCAAAATAGATTGCTGCAATAAATAAACATCACTGGAAGAGAAACAATAATAGTAGCATTACTACTTTTACTACTTGTGCAACACTACTTCAAATGAAAACAAGTGTAGAACTCTTCTAGGGTAATCAGTCTCATATGCAGCCAGCCACAAGAAGAAAAAGTATTCTTCCAAGTAATCAAGTGTGACAATTTAGCTTAATTGTATACTTACGAATTTAGTAAAAATACATTTGAAATACACCATTCTCAAGTTTTGTTGTTGGTTGTTTGTTTCTTTGAACAACACTTTCTCTTATAAATTTTTTAATCAATTAATCAGAGTGGAAAACAGGGATATTCTTGGATAGTAATACCTTCCAACTAATGCCATATTACCCACACTAGGTTCTTTCTATCAACACTATCTGGAAATATGCAAGCGATCAGATTAATATTCCATATTTTCTTGTAATCATGAATAGAAAAAGCTCTTTTGGGTGTTTTAATGCTATAATTATTACAATTTCATTTTTAAATTATGAAAGTTCTGAGTACATTTGTACATGTGTGCATGTTCATGTTTATAATTTCATGCAGAATCCCAGTCTATATAAAATTGTAAATAATTTTCTGTCTATCCTTTCTCAAGAACAACTGAAACCTGTTCAGCACACCTAGATGGGAAAGAGTGTAACAGATAGATTGAGCTTTTTAAATGTAGCAATATATATTTTGTGTCAGTTAGAGGAAAATTCTGTAAGATGTCTCTCATAAAGTCTTTCTGTTATGGACTGTAGCAGCCAGTTTTAAATATTAACTGAATTTATACTCTGAGAAATCTTCTCTAGCTGACCCTACTCTGAGTAGTGGGGTTGGAATAGAAATTTCCAGAGGTCTCTTCAAACCTCAAATATTCTGTGATAGAGGGCTTTCAGTTTAAAGGTCTGATTATTAGAATGGTCTCATAACCATACTCCAGGTATGGCCTCACCAGTGTTAAGGAGAGGAGAAGGATTATTTCCCTTGGTCTGTTGGGAACAATCTTCCCAACACAATCAGGATGCTGTTGGCCCTTTTTGCTGTGAAGATGCATTGCTGGCTCACAATCAGCTTGCTGTCCACCAGGATCCCAGGTCCTTTTCTGCAAAGCTGCTTTCCAGCCAGTTTTCCCCCATGGTGTAGAGGTCCCAGAGGTTATTCCTTCTGAAAGGCAGGATTTTGCCTTTCCATTTTTTGAGCTTCATGAGGTTCCTGTCTGTCAAGGTCCCTCTGAATGGCAGTGTAACCATCTGGCATATCACTCTATATGACTCTGTGTTTATATAAATACTCATTATAGTGAAAAATCTTTATGGCTCATGAAGACAGAATAGAGAGAATAATTCCTGAAATATCCTGCTAATTTTATCAGAATCAAAATTTATCTCATTTACCCAACTACATATGAAAATATCTTGAATTTAATCAATGGTATATTCAAATACAGTCTTCTGCATAAAGATTTAATTAAACTAGACATTGAACATAAATAAATAAATAAAATATATTCTATAATGTCTGGTTTGCTAGGGAGCATTGAATTATTATGCATTCATATGCTCATTTTCAGGGGGCAGCTTCACTGCATTAACAGAAAGAAGTTTTGCAATTTACTGTCAAGGAAGAATTGATGTAAAACATGTATCTAATAGTTATAGTGGGTAAAAAACCACAGCAAACTAATTCTTGTCTAACCAAAGATGTTCAATATTTAAATTGCTATCAGTATTCAAAACAGTCTAAACAGAAATGTTTTGAGTTGAAATACCTGATCTTAAACTGTAAGGACTGTACAGACTCTTCCAAAGAGGAAATAAGATTTAGCTTCGCCTGACAGCTCTTCAGGATAGATACTTGCCCAATCAATTTTGCAGAACTTGGGACTCTTTCCCATGGCAGCATATAGTTCTAATTCTTCACAGGTGAGCAAAGGTAAAGATACAATCTAAGTGAGATAGGGACACACTTTTCTGCATCTCTAGATTTAACATACACATACTATTTGCTTATATAGTAGGAATATCCTAATTATCTATTACTATTTCCCCCTCATATACATTCTCAAACTAGATTATTTATCTAGGTGACATTCAGATTCCTTTGTTGGGCAGATGTATCAAATAAAGCACATTTTACTTGATTCTGTGGGATTTTAAGTGATTTATTGTTTACTGACTACTATCTTTTTCCCTTTTCCAAGTCAGTAAAAGCAGACTGAGATTTTTAATGAACACTTGTTTATAATAGCTATCTTTCTTTTGGCTCCTTGCAAAAGAACCCCTTAGAAACAAGTGAAATACATATCACTGAAAAATTATCCCTGCCTTAACTTTTACTGTTGGAGTTTTACTCTATTTTCCATTTAGATTTGTTTTTTATAGATTTAGAACTGTCTTCATTGCACTTAGCTTTGTCAGTTAGCCCTATGCTTCCAAATATATAGAATATTGTGCTGGTCATCATACATGACCAGCTCACTCCCTAGTCTCCTAAAACTATTTGTGAACATTCACATTTTTTGGGGTCCATATAAGCCCAGGAGAAACTTACACTGTTTTTTCTACTGGCGTCTATTTTCTACCTAAACCCATTTGCAAGTCACATAACCCTTCACATCCCTAAACTAGTCAGGAGAAAGAAACATGAGATGTTATATGACAGAGGTATATTCCAAAGAAGTCACTCTAGCTATTTCAAGTTTTAAGCCATGAATAAGAAAGATGCTGTGATGACAGCAGAGCTCAAAATAATCTTAGCAGCAAGATGTGAAAAGGCTCATTAGAATTTTGGAGCATCCAGTCTGATGGAAGTGAAGTTGCAACCTGAAGGCTACAGAAGTTAATGTCATTGCTTAAACAGCAGGGTAGTCACAAATATGTTCATATATTTGAATATATACTTGAACAACCTGTGGAAGAAGACTGTGAGTAAAACAAGGAACCATGATATTAAGCATGAAAAAATATTTGTCCTAAGTGGAAAGTAACTCGAAGTGACAAAAAGTTAGCAGTTTTTATAAGGAAAAGTTAAAAATGAAACATTTTTTTCATCACCTATGAAAAGACATTTGGCATACTATGTCAACAGCAAAAATACTCCTAATAAGATGACTTACGTACTTTAGATGGCACTATATTACATTTGGCTACAGAACAGTTGTTTACAGGCTTTCAATTTTATGAGCTATTTTTAAACAGCTTTATAGTGTGCATAGGTAGCATATTTCTAACATACAGTCATAATAGATTTTACCTCTCCAAGAAGTGGATCTTGATGCTGCCTTTCTTATAAATCTTTTCAGTAAAGCAGGATCACAGTGAGGAAATTATCTATCTTTATGGATGTCTATCATATGTGCAGTTTTCAGAAAATTCCCAAACACCATATGAATATTTTATAATGATGTTTAGCATTGAGCACCCGACCCAACCTTATAAATGACTCTTCTGTATAATTAGCACATTAGTCACTCTGCAAAATTGAGTCTGATGAATTATTCAAAAACAGTTATGCAGAGCTGCTGGTTGAGGGCCCTCTGTAAGGGCACTTTAAGACTCTCCTGTTAAACTTTGAAGTAGTAAGGAGGGAAAGAAATACAGTTGAAATGGAGAGAAACACTGTTTTTTATTGCCATGTGAAGAGCATTTAGAAATGGAGGGAAGCTACATACAGGAAAGGGAAGGTAGGACACACACACACAAAATTATTTAAGTCCTCAATTTAAAAAAATAAATAAATTTATGAAGTCACAGCACCACCTTCTTTGTAACCTCCAGTGGAGTGCAATAATGGTGGCTTGAAGAGGTCCACTGGATAAACAAATTCTGTGTGCCCAAATGGATGAAATCTGTTATTAATTTAGTTAACAAATTTCTATCTCTCTTCACAGTCTGTTTGTGAGATGACTTTGATTTTTCAGAAATTTAGAAATTTTTGAAACAAATTTTATCCTGTGGACTGCTTATAGTCTTTTGTTTGATACCTCTGCTTGCCTTTAGTTGTCATTATCATTTGACTATCTGGTCAGATCAGTCAAATGATATTGTTTACTGCTTGATTGATGGTAAGTGGTAAGGAGAGATTGAATTGGATAGTCACTGTGCTTTTAATTAATTTAGGAAGAGTGGCACATGACTGTATAATAATGAATTGTAAGGGCATTCTAAAAACTTTCTATCTAAGCCTTTCTATCAGTATTCAAGGATCACCTTCTCCGTGTCCAGGAGCAAACTATACCGACAAAGAGAAAGGCAGGAAAGAATGCTAGGAGACCTGCCTGGATGAACAAGGATCTCCTGGACATACTGTCATGAAAAAAGAAACTCTACAAGGAGTGGAAAGAAGGACAGCTAGAAGAAAGCTGCCCGAGCAGCAGGACACCTGGTTAGAAAAGATAAAGTTCAGTTAGAATTAAATCTAGAGGGGAGATCAAGGGAAACAGCAAAAATTTCTATAGGTATATTAATGGCAAGAAAAAGACTAGGGAAGGTGTAAGCCCCCTCAGAAAAGAAACAGAAGTACTGGTGGCAAGTGACACCGAGAAGGCTGAGGTTCTCAATGACTTCTTTTCCTCAGTCTTCATTGGCAAGGGCTCCAGCCACACCCCCAAAGTCGCAGAAGATAATGGCAGGGGTTGGATGAAAGAAATGCCTATTTCAAGTGAAGATCAGGTTTGTGACCATCTGATGAACCTGAAAGTGCACAAGTCCATGGGACCTGATGGGATACACCCAAGGGTGCTGAGAGAACTGATGGATGAGGTTGCTAAACCACTATCTATTATATTCCAAAAGTCACGTCAGTATGGTGAAGTCCCCACTGACTGGAAAAGGGGAAATATAACCCCCATAATCAAAAAGAGAAAGGCGGATGAACCTGGGAACTATAGGCCAGTCAGTCTCACCTCTGTGCCTGGTAAGATCATGGAGCAGACACTGCTGGAGGCACTACTGAGTTAGATGAATATTGATGAAGTGATTGGCTACAATCAACATGGCTTCACCAAGGGCAAATCATGCCTGAGTAACCTGGTGGCCTTCTATGAGAAGGTCACAACATCAATAGACGGGGGAAGAGCAACCGACGTCATTTACCTGGACCTGAGCAAAGCCTTTGACACTGTCCTGCATGACATTCTGGTCTCCAAGCTTGTGAAATATAGGTTTGATGGATGGGCAATTCAGTGGATAAAGAACTGGCTTTATGGCTACTCCCAAAGAGTAGTTGTCAATGGGTCCGTATCCAAGTGGAGACCAGTGACAAGTGGAGTCCCTCAAGGATCAGTACTGGGGCCAGTCTTGTTTAACATCTTCATCAGTGGCATGGACAGTGGCATTGAGTGCACCCTCAGCAAGTTTGCCAATGACACTAAGCTGTGTGGGGCGTCTGACACGCTGGAGGGAAGGGATGCCATCCAGAGGGGGACCTCGACAGGCTGGAGAGGTGTGCCCATGTCAACCTCATGAAGTTCAACATGGCCAAATGCAAAGTCCGCCATCTGGGTTGGAGCAATCCCAAGCACCAATATAGGCTGGCCAGTGACTGGCTTGACAGCAACCCTGAAGAAAAGGACTTGGGAGTACTAGTGGATGAGAAACTCAACATGAGCCATCAGTGTGCTCTTGCAGCCCAGAAAGCCAATCGTATCCTGGGCTGCATCAAGAAAAGTGTGGCCAGCAGGTTGAGGGAGGTGGTTCTCCCCCTCTATTCCCTCTTGTGAGACCTCACCTGGAGTACTGTGTCCAGTTCTGGAGCCCCTATTACAAGAAGGATGTGGATGTGCTGGAACGTGTCCAGAGAAGGGCCATGAGGATGATCAGCGGGCTGGACCACCTCTCTTGTGAAGACAGACTTTGAGATTTGGAGTTGTTCGGTCTGGAGAGGAGAAGGCTCTGGGGACACCTTATTGTGGCCTTCCAGTATCTTAAGGGGGCCAACAAGATCGCTGGGGAGGGACTTTTTAGGCTGTCGGGCAGTGATAGGACTAGAAGGAATTAATTAAAACTAGAGATAGGTTGATTCAGGTTAGACATTAGGAAGAATTTCTTCACCGTGAGGGTGGTGAGACACTGGAACAGGTTGCCCAGAGAGGTGGTGGAAGCCCCATCCTTGGAGGTTTTTAAGACCAGGCTGGATGGGGCTCTGAGCAACCTGATCTAGTGGGAGGTGTTCCTGCCATTGGCAGGGGGGTTGGAACTAGATGATCTTTAAGGTCCCTTTCAAAACTAACAATTCTACAATTCTGAACTACTTCACTTACTTACTTTTCTTTCTGAACTGCTTGATTGGCCTATAACTGTTAGAAAACCTGTGCTATTGAAACAGGCTCAGGAGAAAGATGAGGTTCACTTTGAGTGAATACCAATCACCAATGTAAAGGTCAAATTCATTAACTGAATCTATATGATGGCTGTAACTGGGGCTTCTCTTAAGGTCTTTCTCTCCTAGGTTACGACTAATGTAATTTCAAGGACAGGGCATCACCTCAACTTCTTTAGGCATCATCATAGGTACCTGCATGGGACCAAGAACTGTACTCATATGAGCACATAAGGAATAAAGACAGGAGCCATTTCAGGCCAAAGGCAAGAGGATGTCTTGCTGCTGCCAGCCCTCACCAGCAGAAAAATATACTGAAGCCACAGCGTGGAAACAGCCTGGATCTAGTAAGAACACATCCTAGTTACAGTAAAAGTGCCAAAATTGAAGTTTTTTTATAAAATTAATAGCATATCTTGGTGACAGAAAGCTGTGCTATGGTTTTAGTTGCAGTTGTTCCTAGAATGTAG
This sequence comes from Megaceryle torquata, assembly GCA_024611175.1. Lineage (NCBI taxonomy): Eukaryota > Metazoa > Chordata > Aves > Coraciiformes > Cerylidae > Megaceryle > Megaceryle torquata. Next base: position 23,291 of record JANIJG010008449.1, on the reverse strand, counting down.
GGAAGAAAAATGCTGTATACTCCTTCAGAATAAAAAAAGAGTTGTATATTGTTGACAATGTTGTCCATTTAATAAGGATTATTCCAGCTGTTGCAATGTATCATGTTTCTGATTTTGGTTTCATTAACAATACATATCTTTATTATATTGTCTCTGATACTTTATATGTCTGAGCAACAATGGTGAAGCCTCACCTTGAGTGCTATGTCCAGTTCTGGTCTCCCCAGTACATGAGAAACATTAATATACTAAAGAGAGTCCAGTGAAAGACCAGGACATTGAGTAAGGAACAGGAGCATCTCTCTTATAAGGAAAGGCTGAGAGAGATGAATTTTTTTAGCCTGGTGAAAAAAAGGCTTGGGGCATCTTGTATGGACATACCTCAAAGAAGGATGTAAAGAAGAAGGAGCCAGGATCTTTTCAGCAGTGACCAGTGACAGAACAAGAGGCAATGGGCATAAACTGAAAGACAGGAAATTCTGTCTTAACACAAGAAGAAACACTTTTTCACAGTGAGTGTGAGAAAACACTGGCACAGGTTTCCCAGAAAGGTTATGGAGTCCTTGAAAAACCCAATGGAGAACTTCGCCAATAAGATGTTTGGGCTACTTAAGAAATGGGTAAATCCTATTAATGTAATTCCTTTAATATTTGTTTTATAAAAATGATCGTTGTGGCACATGCATTTCACCCTCTCCCTTTCTCCAGGAAACAAATGGGATATTCCAACAGGTGACTATGGTATAACATGGCAGAAATTTCATAGTCTGGAGACAGATTTCAGCTCAGTGGAGTGTTTACAAAATGCACCAATCTAGTTTGTGTGGTCATGACTCCCTCTAGTGATGTCTACACAGTCTACCATATTCTCATACCAGATGGATTCTTGAAATGTGTCCCATGCTTTTTTGTAGTCATTGAACTCCATAATGACTGTTAAGGCATGCTCTATTCACATATAGCTTTTAGCATCAGAGAATCTTAATTCACAGGGGGTCAGATCTGATGGCATTGACACATGCTAAAAATTTTGAAAATAAATTGTGGAAAAATGATCCAGAAAGATATAAATATAATAAAAATTCCTGTAAATTGCAATGCTTTTCATGTAAAAATACTTTGCAAATAATTCTTATGGTAGAAGTAGAATTAAAATGATAGAAGTCTTAGCATATAAATTAGAAATCTCAGTTTAATTGAGCTCTTATTTTAGGAAATGCTCAATCACCAAAGAGTTCTGTAAATCCTTGTTCTGATCATAAATGTCCTGTACTTTTTATGGATGAGTGTTTTTCTGTGAATCTGATTTTCTGCTGCCTAGTGGAGTACAGCTATAGCTGCTTTGTTTATTGTCAGTAATCTGGCGTGTTCCAATGAATAGTAACCTGCAAGCCAATTTGTAGCCCTGGGGAAAGAAAAATAAGAAATTAATTCCCTTATCCCTGACTTTTCATACCAGATGTGTGACTTTTAATTGCATTCATGGGATCTTATGCAGAATGAATAGATAAACCCTAAACTACGGATGTGTCAATGGAATAATACAACATTGCAAGGGTTTTGTTGCTGAAATGAAATACAATTGCATTTATCTTTTCACCAAAACACTGTGTATCAGAATAAGGTCACTCTGTCAGTTTAACTTCAATTTCTGAATTGTATGAAAACAATAGCAATGCTTTCTCTAATCTCAGTTGTAAGACTTTACTTTTTATTAATCAGATTCAAATTAAATAGGAGTCTAAAGCAACCAAATTATCTCCAGTGAATTACAGTACAACACCCCTGAGTGATAGTTCAGGATAAAAGAATGCATCCACTGAGAGCAATGTTGTAAATATGGACAGTAGATAAGTGATTAAGATTAGAATATCAAGTAGTCTTATTGTTCCTTCACTCCCTTTCTACTTATCTCCACCTTGAGGATGGTATTACATGCACTAAATTTGCTTAATGGATGATCAATATTCTTTCAGCTCTAAACCAGAATGAGTTACAAGGACCTTTTTCAGGTGAGGGGCATTGCATGTTCTTTAGAGGCCAAGTTTATGAAATGAGAATACTATGGAATAATGTATTCAGCACCCAAAAGCAGTGCAAAATACCTTAGAGAACTAAATCTTTAAGTCTTCATACAATAGGGAAATATCTGCTTTAGAAAATGATTTGTAGCTTTCTTTGTAAGATGTAAGCATACCTTAAAAAACAGAACTTGCTAAGATAAAGTTCACTTGAGGCAACTTATTTGGTATGCCAAACCTGAATTAGAAGTTCACAAATTGATCCACTTATATAGTAGGGAAACTGCATAGGTATGTAAAGTTTTATCTTGTTACAGAAAATATTGCATGTTTTCACCCCCACCTATTAGAATTTCTTGTTTCCTTCAATTTATACAAAGTAGGAAAGGATCCTAGACATTTTATTTTGGTTCCCTTGTTATACTTTAAAATAAAAGAAAGACATTTTCTTTTCCTTATAATTAGAGTTTTACATCCCCCAGAAACTGAGAGAAAAGCAAATATAATCATCTCTATCTATAACTTCTCTGATATCTGTAAATCTGTAATCTATAAACTCTCTCCTATTTTCAGATAATGGATACCTAAGTGAATTCCAAAGCATGCTGGAATCTTCATCATGTTTGGGAAGAGAAAAAATGAAACTTCCAAGCTACCTGACTTCCTCACAAAACATTCTTCAAGCAATTCTCTCATTTCAGTACCAAAATATTAGTGGTACTATTGCTACAATGACGTAGAGTGAACATGTATTTTCCTTTCATTTTTATTTTATACACAGATCTTTACATCCTTGCAATCTTGGAGGTAGTTATCAGAGAGGCTGCAATTTTTTACATCACAATAAAAGCAAAGTAGCCTTTTGTTGGGGCATATTATTGTAGAATCGAGAGATTTTAGGAAGTTTTCAACACGTCAGTGAGGGTGAAAAGGAAGAGACACAAGAACATAGGCAGAACAGAGCTGCAAGTTTGCAAAATTCTCATTGATTTACATAGAGAGGGAATTCAAATTCTTCAAGTATTTTGAATGTCTTGCATCTTTCAAGCCCAAAATCTTGTGTTTATGAAATATTGTCATAAAATACTGTTTAAGAAAGGAGGACAGAACAGGGTAAGTATGTTTGCAATTTATTCTAGTTTTGATTTTGCACTTTTTAATATTTCTCTTTATTTAAACTGTTGGGATAAAATGGATAAAATTCAAACAGGTGGCAAGTTCAATGCCAATGGTAAGGCTTTTAATTCCTCAGCCTTACTGCTTCATAAATAAGTGAGTGAAGCTGCTTTAGAATTTAAATATGTAAATTCATCCTGTAAACATGAGAAGAAACATTTGTACTATAGCTTTGTCTGAGAAAGGCTAAAATACAGGTTACCGAACTACAAAGCTCTGCATATACCCAACAAAAGGCTTCAAAAGGCTGAAGATATTGGAAATCTGTGCTACATCCTAACTCTGTTGCATTTCTAGTAGGTTACATTCTTCTAGCCAGATTCTAGTTCTTCATTAATAGAATAAATCTGGATTAATGGGAGGACAACTAAGAGAAGCACAATAATAGTATTATTTTTTGCCATTCCAACAAAGTTTTAAATAAGCACAAGTTCTCGTCCCATCTTATTTTCATTAAAATCATGCCCTAAACTTCTCTCCATTTTTTTTTTTTTTTTAAATTCAGATGATGTCTTAGACTAAAGAAGATGATAATCCTGTTGTTGTCATTGACTGTATTTATTTGCACATAATTTTTAGATTAGCTATGACATGTTTGATAGCAGAATTATATGTGACATTAGTGTAAATTAATCAATTAGGTCACTCATTTAACAACAACAACAACAACAAAAAGTTGCCTATGTAAAAATAATTCTTCCATTAAAAGATTTAATACAGAAAAAGTTTCTATGTGACATAGAAAGCCTTATCCAGACATTGTTTGATTGTTTGCAAGGAATCATGCAACCACTAGTCTATTGGGCCCATGTAACTTTATGAGAGGGGAAAAAAAATCTGATCCTAGTATCAATGTCAAGATCAATGCCATTGCTTCCAAGCCTCATCATATACTTCCTGTGTCCCTTTATCCTATGTATATTTTGTATGTATGACACATTACACTGTAACCATGCTGTTCTTGTTTTATAGAAATGGAAATAAGGAAGAAAGAGTTGTGTATTTCTCTCACAGCTAGTGATAGGAAAGGATACCATTAGAATTCCTGTGCCCTGACTTTAATTTTATTTTGCCCATGAGATTATGTGGCAAAAGTAAGACATTATTTTGGCAAAAGCTAAAAATGAGAGCTCATGTGACAAGATTCCCGCCCCACCCCCAGCCGTCACCCCTGCAATTAATCAGTCTAGTGAAAGATGAGATTGGCTTTCTAAAAATAAGGAAGTGAAAGTGATTGGGCAGATACATTAAGAAGTGTGATTCGGTGAAAAGATAAGCTACCTATTTAACATGAAATGCAAGCAATGTTTAAAGAAAACTAAGAAATGAAACTATATAAAGCCTTGATCAGATATGCAGAGATTTTTCAAAATTTGAAGTGTCTTCCCCATGGATGTACTAAATAAAGTAACAAAGCAGTTCATGCATCTTCCAGTGGTCGTAAAATCATAAAATTAAGCCATTCTCAGGATTTATATTAATATTAGTTGACCTAGATCCAAATAGGTAACTAACTGGCTTTATCATGCAGAATCCAATGCAGCTCTTTGTGACCACATGGCTAAAGAAAGTATTCAACAGAAAAATTGGATTACTTGTGTTTTGATGCTTGTTACATGTATATACACATGTGGGGAAAAAGGACCATGATGATGTATATGTATTCACAGAAGTGACCTAAAAATATCTTAATTTCAAGAAGAAATTGTGTACTTTTAATTGCTATATGTAGAAGATATTGTTCCTAAACCCCGAATTCAAGCAAAATTATTCCCAATCTCCCTAATTGTTCTGTCATCTGCATGACATCAAATTATATGAATAAAAGAAGTGCATTTTTTTACTACTATTTCTTGTATCATTTCATTACCAGCATAATATTTTCTAAAAGTGGGTTAATGTTATATGCTGTTCTGTAGTTCTAATTATATAATTGTTGTCATCTTTCTTTGGCATTAGTATATTGTACTATTACCTTCCATGGTTCTTCAGGTTGTCCTATATCTATCCTTCAAACAGTCCATTTCCACATATTATATTGTTTCCTGTCATTTTTTATGGATTGATAACTAAACATTTCTGTTGTCATTATAATCCAATGACTACAGAAAATTTTCAGCAATATCAGAAATGCTCTTTCTCCACATATACTTGTCCCTTCCAAATCAAGTGTAATGAAGACAAAAAAAACCAAACCAAACCATACCAACCAAACAAACAAAAAACCAAATCAGGAAATAAGCATTTTGAATGCCTTTTCAATTGTCCAGTTTGGAATCAGTGGTGTTCTGCAGAACAATATACTGCATAAACAGAATAAAAAATGAGCGTGATTGTATCTTCCATAGGAAAAGGACATCATTACATTTCATATACTAACATTTAGTTAGGTAGTAGGGTAAAATTGACCTTGCAGATTTTGATGCATAGGTTCTGTGGACATGGATGACTAATTTCTCCCTTTCAGACTTACGGGTATCATTGAAGGATAGCAGTCCAGGTTAAAGAAAATCTTCCTGATACAGTCCCAAGTCTGAAGAAGAAGAAGCAAAACAAGATACAGTGATTAAATCCAGAGTTACTTAATGAAAACCAGGTACAAGACAGTGGACAATCGGTTCATGAGACTTAACTGTGAAACACCTCTATAATTCTACTTTGTTACCAGAAAAAAAAAAGTTAAGTCCTTTTTTTTTAATTAATGGATTCTATGGATCTCAGAGTATGCAACAATATTCAACTCTCACTAATCTATGGATTTCATAATACTCCAATAAACATATTTCATTCTTGTTGTGTTTCTTTAGAATTTCTATTGCCATAGGGGTCTGTGGCCATTTTTATGATCTCACTGCCCTCTTCAGTTACATATTATCTATGTTTTAAATACATACTTTTTGCTGAATCTGTAACTTTAGCTCATTCATTCATTTCCTGTAATTCTACCAATCCAATGAGGATAGTTCTATTGATTGATCAAGCACTTTATTTCAATTATGCTTCATTTAATCTTAAAATATTAATTTTGGAATAATTTTTTCTGATGCACTTGATCACTACAAGTGCATACTCTTTTTCATTCCATTTTGTTACTACACCACAGTATTATTTATGTCCTTCTATATTTTCTGTTATACAGTTCCTGCTAACTTACTGAATTACAAACACAGGATATATTTTTAGCATACCTTGTGTGTTTGAATGAATGTTTATTGTCAACCTGCTGATGTAGCTTACTAATTATTTATTAATTAATGATCAAAGAAAGTTGTGAGCTGTATAGATCCCATAACTACACAGCAGTGTGGGAATTCCAACTCTGATTTTTGTATCAAGTTGTGTCACCCCTTGGTCCACATAAGATTTCCTTGAAGGCTGTCTAAGCTTCCAATACTATTATAAAAGACAACTCTTCACCACTGTAGAGATGCAGAACTGTTAGGACATAAGAACACTTAGGCCACATATCTACATCCCCAGGTTCTTGTCCTAGAATGCAATCATAATAATTCCTTGTTAAAGCAGATCAGATACATCTGAACTCCTGAAACCTGATGCTGGGAAATTCTCCTAAGAACTGCTTATATACCAAAGGTTTGCTATTACAAGCCGCTTTTTGTTCACAGTTACGAATTTTGAGAGATGAAAAGTAATGTTAAACTTTCAAAGTCACATGATTTTCTTAATATTCATTGAATAATTATAAGATAACATAATTGGTTACATTTACATCCCTTAAAACCTTATGTTCTCACTTTTAATCCTTATCATCATGTCTTATGGCAGAATTTTAGTTTAGTTTAGTTATCATCATGTCTTATGGCATAGAGTACATGGGAATGATCAGGGATGTCTGGACAATGTACTTTTTCCCAACATAATCCATTGAGCTGTATATAAGAAACGTAAAACTGTATATGCTTGTGTGGCATTTTCACAGTTTTCTTTTCACTGTGGAGACTGTCTAAAAGAAGGAATCAGTTCAGTAATCTGGAAAATTAGTCTCTAGGAGAAAGAATCCAGAAAGGGAACTTCATAGGCATTTGAAGTTTTCCACAGAATGATGTATCAAGCATAAGATTGCTAGGGAACAAGTCTGGTAACACAAGGGTCTAATACCATTTAAGATGACCTAATGTCTGCTATTCAGCTGACTTTCCCGAAGGGTGCATGACTGATTTGTGTCCTGTGCCGTATCTACACAACCCAATGTCATTGAATAAATATAGATTTCTGAAATAGCACTAGATGCCTACTTTAAGGTAGTAAGGGACCATGATCAGTTAGTTCTGCCCTTTTCAAGAAGAAATTTTACTTAATTCTTTTACCAGGCTCTTTTCATAAAAAAAAAGAAGTACAACTGCTTTACACCATGTGGAAAATACAAAATATAAACACACACACTTAGTGATACTTTGAAACTTTTAAACTCTTTTTTATAGTCTCTACCTTCATTAAATTTATACAAACAATATTGCTGGGAAGATTTTACTTGAGATTTTTGACTTACCCAAATAAGGGCAGTCAATACAAGGAATAATGTACTAATATTCCATTCCTGTTTTTTCTGAAACTTGGCTTCTCATCTGAGGAGATCTATTGGAATTTGAACAAGCCCAAATAATTTTTGGTGTTTAATTAATTCCTGACAAGGTTCTAAATTTTTTCATTACATTAACTGTGATGCCTTCATTTAAATATCTCTTTTGAATCAGTTGTCTTTTCTGCTACATATACAAAAAGACACAAAATAAAATAAGTAGATAAGAAAAAACCCAAACCTGTCAGACTTACACATTTTGATCAAAATGTCTTTTAACATGTGCTGATAATCACCTTTTTGGCAGAGGAAGTTACATGGTACTACACAAGCTGAATCTCTAGATCCAGAAAAATGGAATAAGGACTGTCTGCCATATTCTTATATGCTTCCCTAATACTACTCTCTCTTTCCTCTTCGTTATAAGAAGAAAAGTATGTGGAAGTTTTTTACACACTTTTCTGAGTAGTTACTGAAAATGGTGGGCATATGTATACTTCATATCCCCTTAAAGGGTGTGTTCTACCTCTCTCTCCTATCTCTGACTTGAATTTATTAGTGTGGTCAATCAATAATGCATATAAGCCTTTCAAAGAGTTATAAAACTTTCTGTTTAATTATTTTTGAATAAAGTTAATAAACCAACATATTCTGCTCTGAGATGACTGTATGCAACCCTCCAGAGCAATACACTTCTTTTATATACTTTGTATATTGAATATGCAATATATTTCACATCTTGAATATTGTGTTCAGTTGTGAGCCCCTCAGATCAAGAAGGATGGGGAATTGCTCGAAAGAGTCCATCGCAGAGCCACAAAGATGATTAAGGGACTGGAGCATCTCCTTTATGATGAAAGGCTAAGGGAGCTGAGTCTCTTTAGCTTGGAGGAGACTGAGTGGTGACCTCATTAATGTTTATAAATATGTAAAGGGTGAGTGTCAGGAGGATGGAGCCAGGCTCTTATCAGCGATGTCCAATGATAGGACAAGGGGAAATGGGTGCAAACTGGAGAATAGGAGATTCCAAAGAAATCTAAGGAAAAACTTTTTCACAGTGAGGGTGACAGAGCAGTGGAACAGGCGGCCCAGAGGTGTTGTGGAGTCTTCTCTCTGGATACATTTAAAACCCACCTTGACACATTCCTGTGTGACCTGCTCTAGGTGGCCCTGCTCTGGCAGGGGGGTTGGACTAGATGATCTTTCAAGGGCCCTTCCAACCCTTAACATTCTGTGATTCTCTGATACTTTACTGGCACAGCTGGATATTTGGTTTGAAATTAATGTTTGTCTGGTTTTAGAGCACTACTTCATAAAATGTATAATTCAATATAAAGAATTTTGGAGGCAACATGTATGGTTGCATTAAAAAATGAATAAGCATTTTCAGAACTAAATTCTGTCTTAGGAACACATTTTACTTCTTTTGGTTTTTACTTTGCTTTTTCTTCCCTTCCACAAAAGTAGAAGTAATCTTAGGTCTTCCTACATATATCTGGGACATTGCAGAAAAAATAAACAAGCCAAAAGTCTCACACAACCTGTCATATTCTCCCGAGACAGAGAAAAAGGAGAAAATTATCATTTCTCACCTTAAAAAAGAACAATTTTTCCCCTCAGTTCTGTGACCCTCTACATAAGCATAATTGAATTAGTCTACATCAAGTGGCTATCAATGGGAAAAACAATACAATAAAAAAAACCCAACAACAAAACAACACTTAAAAATAATGTTTTTCAACCAGCTGTTAAATCAAGTAATTTATTTGTTTTATTGCACATTTGCATAATAGGGCAAACTAGAAACTCTGTAACAGATGTGCTGGTGGCAGGGAGATTTGATTACTGGCTTCTATTATTAATCACTGCACAAATCTTAAATGAGTTGTTTCTACATTTTGATCAATTTATATCAGAGTACTTGCATTTGTGCACAAAATGTGGAGATAAAACATCTGTTCACACCTTTACTAGCAGCACTGATTTTTTAATAGAGTTGAAGGTTTGTGTTGAGCAAGACACAAGAGACTGACAACTTTTCAAAAGAATATTCCAGTCTTCCTAATGAGAACAATTTGTAGCTGAAAGGCATTTCATGTTGTCAATAATATCTATACTGTGCTTATTTTGACTTGAAGAAATAGGGAAAAAAATTTGCAGTTATTAAAACTTTATCAAAACTTTAGCCAATTAAATTAGAGACACTTTTATGATGTTTTGGCATTTTTTTGTTTTGGTTTTTATTTTGGTTTAGTTTGGTTTCTTTATCTGAGCAATTTTTGAGAGTGGGAAATGGTAGTCTATGTTTTCTTCATTAAGGGTGTTGAATTTTGTACTGAGGTTTCTTCTAAATAAAAAATTTACTTGTAAATTCCTGTCTATAGCTTGCATGAGTATTTATTTTGATTACACACACTTTAAAAGTCATGCCTAAATTAAGAAAAAATCCTAAACTAAATGCATATTTTCCAGTCATTCCCAATTAAATATCACAAATGTATTATATGTTTCAGCTACAAATTAGAACAAATACTGTATTTTATGAAGGCTTTACTATCTCCTAAGGACGCAAAACTATGCACATGCAGCACAACTGAAGCATAGCCTACAAACTATAGTAACTGTATTTTAACACATTTCAGACAAATGTAATCTTTCTTTCTAAGGGTCAGAACTTTAAACCATTTATAGATGTATCATTCATGCATTTGATTTACTGGTTTGACTTGCATTGCTAGCTATTTTCTTGGTGAAGGTGAGATCCTAGATGGCGTCAATCCTAGCTGAAATAAAGACTATTATCAGTTGTATACTGCATCCTTTCTGACATCACAGAATAGTTAGCATGTGCATGTTCAGATAGGACTATGGCTGAAGCACATTGCTGTTATATTATTTCTGGGAGATAGAATGAGGAGGTTGGTTTCTAACTTAATAGTGGTTTTAGGATCAAAGGAAAGACACGTGGCTATTTCCTCATACTCTTGCATCCTGGAGGAAGTCTTAGGTATCACACTGTATCTATTGCTGTCTGTCTGTGTAAGTGCTGTGCTGCACCTGTTCAGATGGTTTCTGAAGGTCAATTACTGCATAACCAGCACAGAAGATGGTACTGTTGCCTAAGTCTTAAATTAATTTGTACCAGCTGATTACATGTGAAACATATGTTGTATATCAGCAGGGAAAAGGTAAAAAGCTCAGGACCTAATAGCTGCAAATATGAAATAGTAGTCTTTTATGCCATATTGATGATGGTTATCTCATGTCATTTCATCTCATCTCATTGAGATCTGCTCAAGTGACTTACAAATCTTCTCCAGGAAATAAATGGATCAAATCATTATTTCTGGGGTTTATACATCACATAGGCCAGACAGGTGCAATGAAAGATAGGAGGGTTTGTGGTTTGTTGGGTTTTTTTTCTGGTTTTTTGTTTTTTTTTTTTTTTTATTTTATGATTCAGGGGTTCATGTATTTTCT
>JANIJG010008449.1:0-11974 GCA_024611175.1 Megaceryle torquata | reverse complement strand
GTGTTTTTTGGGTTTTTTTTTTTTTTTTTTTTTTAATTTCAGAATACAGGATTTCAGATATCTTCTAAGACTGACATTTTAAGGGATCACAAAATTTTATGTCTCAGAAAAGTTAAGAAAGTGTATTTTCCATTCATTCTCTTTTAAACTGGCAAATATTTTGACCTGATAATATTCATGAATATTTCAGCTGTAATTTAGAAACACTGTGTCTGCTACACTTGCCCTTATACTTTCATACATACTCACCTGTTAAGAAATATTGCCCTTTTTTTTAAATTCCTTTTTAACTTTTATTATCAGAATTGTTGCTTTTTACAAAGAAGTTTGAGGTATAGTTCTTAATTCTAAGTGTTCAGTAGTACTATGTTTCCTTTATGGGTTTTTTTTTCTTAAGAAGCATTAAGTGTCATCTAAAAACTTCAGCTTTATCAAGCATTAAAAATGCACTTTCAGTTGACAAAACCTCCTTTTTGCTTCCTGCAGGGAAAACCAACAATAACAACAACAACAAACCCAACATACTGTAGCAGATGGAAACACAGGAAAAGGATTATAAAACAGGGTTATGAGTGGTTCAGTGGCTCCAATGTGAGCTAAAGGACAAAATGGAGAAAATGTCTAAGAGAGTAAGAGGGGTAATACAATCCAGACAACAAACTTAACTCTATTACAGATACACAGCCATCTCCAAAGTCATTAACACAGTTGCCTGAGGTGTCTGCCGAGGAGCCAGATGTCACTCCTCCATAACTTGGCATCTTATGATTGTCATTTAATCTGAAGAAGGAAACATTTTGTTTAGATGCAACAAAGATAAAGCCTAACCTCAACAGGATTTTCAGTGTGTCTTATAAAATCATTAAATGTTAATTTCTAAGGCCATCTTTAATGCTCAGTGTGTTTAGCCGCTTTCCATCCAACAGACAACATTTTTTGGAGCATATTTTGCAACCATTCAGAGGTTTTAAGCTTAGAAAAGATCAGCATGATCTTTTGATTTGATCTCCCACATAACACAGACCACAGAATGTCAATAATTAATTCCTTCACTAAAGGGAAGGCATATTATTAGCTATATCAACTGAGAACAAAATTCCTTGAAAAAGCTTTTCTAAACTCCTCGTAAGCATAATAATATTGGTGCAGTATGATACAAATAAATGGACAAAAAAAATTCCAAAAATACCAAGAAATAAAAATATTGTAATATAATTTCTCAGGGGGATTGATTTGTAGGAAAACCATTAAATGACTTAAAAAAAAATCCATTTTCCAAGCATATACCTAGAATTTCATAGATGGTGTTAACTAATATTACTTCAATCCTAAGATATAGAAAGGATCTGTGTGAGTGAAGAGGATTACTTAGGAAATATCAGAAAGATTTTACAGACATGAAAAAAACCAAGTATATGACTCTTGACTGCCAAAAAAAGAAACAACAAAACAAGCCAAAACCTCCCAGTCTATCCTTGGGTCCTGCTCTCTTGGTACTATACAGAGCATTTAAAATATTTTATTTTCATATTCTATTCTGGAGAAGATCAACTTATTTTCTCTGACACAACATACAAGTGTGAATCTAGGCCTTTGTGCTAGCTACTGCTTCCTTTAGGATATTGCAGAAATTTGACACTAGTTTTTGTTTTCTTGGGTCTATGGACTTGTATCCATAGAAACTCCCTCATGCTTTCGTACTACATCCCAAAAGCATGTAACATACACACTGGGGTCAAGCTATAACAAATTGAAAAGAATAATCCAACAGGGAGAACAAACTCCCCCCCCCCCCAAAAAAAAAAAATTGGCTGAACTGTTGCCAACTTTTTTTCTCAGTGCTTCAGGCTCTGCAGCATTCAACAATAAGCTAGTTTGAAGCACTTTCCTTTTCAAAAGGTATTTTCTATTTGCTCTAACTTTAAGGGCATGGCAGTATCCAGAATAAACTATTAAACTGATCTTTTGAAGCTCTGGATTCCCAAACCATAACTGTACCACCAAAACTAATTCTAACACATAGATAATGTTAAAAGACCCATGTACACAAAATAAATGACAAAAGATATTGGCTTATATCAGAAAGAATGCTGTTGCCAGATGAAGCCAAGGATTTATATTCTTTTTTCCTCTACTGATAAGTTTTCTAGCTATAAAATAAGATCAGGGTTTGGGATTATTGTTTTGGACTTACAGCTATCTGCCTAGTTTATTGCTTGATGCTATACAGCCCTCAGTACAGGAACATATCAGGTATTGATTGGCACCAAGAACTTCTGTTCTCTTTCTAAAGGTGATATATATCTTCTAGTTAAAGTTAAAACAAGGACAAGCAGGCAAGAAGAAGGTGCATGCTGCTTAAAGCCAAGGACTTGTCTTCTTCCTTTTTCAATTGCTCTTCTGGGTACAGCCCAAGCTGGGGAAAATATTGAGTCTCAGGAACAAAAATTTTTTAAATCCAAATTTTTCTGCATGTTCAAGGACTCATAAAATAAGAAAGAAAATTAAAGAGACTGCTGCCAAGGTATTTTTTATAATACTTGCTGCACACATTTAAATATAAACAGATTTTTTTTTTAAATACATAATGATTATATTGAATATGACTTTTTTAGTAGCAAATAGTTTTTATCATAAAATCATAGAACGATTTGGGTTGAAGGGGACCTTAAAGATCATCTGGTTCCAAGCTCCCTGCCACACGACACCTTCCACTAGAGCAGTTTGCTCAAAGCCTTATCCAAGTTGACCTTGAACATTTCCAGTGAGAGGACATCTACAGCATCTCTGGGCAGCCTGTGCCAGTGTGTCACCACCTTCACAATAAAAAATTTATTCGTAATATCAAATCTAAGTCTACCTTCTTTCACTTTAAAACCATTTCCCCTCATCCTGCATCACTGCATTCTGTGATAGAGTCCCTCCTCATCTATTTAGGCCCCCTTTAAGCACTGCAAGGTCACTATAAATTCTACCTGGAGCCTTCTCCAGGATGAACAACTCCAGCTCTCCTAGCCAGTCCTCACAAGGGAGGTGTTCCAACCTCTGATCATCCTCATGGCCCTCCCCAAGACTGACTTGAGCATGTCCATGTCTTTTTTATGATGGAGATCCCAGAGATGAATGCAATACTCCAGATGGGGTCTCACAAAGACAGTAGTGTGGCAGAATCACTTCCCTTGACCTGCTGGACATGCTTCTTTTGATTCAGTTGAGGATGTGATTGGCTTTCTGGGATTTGAGCACACATTGCCTGGACATATTGAGCTTCTCATCAACCAACAGACCCAAGTTCTTCTCTGATATTCTCAATCCACTCATCTCTTAGCCCGTATTTGTGCCTGAGATTGCCCCAACACAGGTGTGGGACCTTGCACTTAGCCTTGTTGAACTTCATGAATTTCTCACAGGCCTACCTCTCTAGCTTCTCAAGGTCACTCTGGATGTTATCCCTTCCCTCTAAAGTACCAACCACACCACTCAGTTTGGTGTCATCTGCAAGCTTGCTGACAGTGCACTCAATCCACATCCCCAACAAAGATATCAAATTATACTGGTCCTTGTGCAGATTCCTGAGGGACACTGCATGTGGTACTGGTCTCCACTTGGACATCGAGCCATTGACTGCAATGCTTGGAGTGTGTTCATCCAGTCAATTCCTTATCCACCAAGTGGTCCACTCATCAAATCCACATCCTTCCATTTTAGAGACAAGCATGCTGTGCAGGACAGTATCAGATGATTTGCATAAATGGAGGTAGATTATGTCAGTTGTTCTTCCCTTATCCATTGTTCAGGAATAAAAACTGTATACCTTGCTAATCCCATGTATCTGATGTGCACTTACGTATCATGATACATGTTTAAAAGAGAGATGGCATATACAATTTAAAAATGGTGACCTTTCACTTGGCTTTTTAATTTACATTCCTTTAGCTCAAATGCAATTACTCAGGTTTCATTCATGGTAAGGAAGTGCCCAAGTTCTACTGACTTAAAAGGACTTTTGGATGGTGAAATATTTGATACCTTTTAAAATCCCACCCTATATAATAATTTTAGAATAACAATATCCTTTTCCTTTTTTTCATATTTGAAACTATTTAACCAAAATATGCCAAAAGATTTCCCCTTTTCTTCCTCTGCAAATTGATGAATAATTTATTTGCACTATTCAATTAGCTTTGTTAATTTTTTTCTGAAGCAGTTATTTCTCAGGCTGAAAGCTTCTATTCTTAGTAATTGCCCAGAAGTAATTGTTTTGGTTTTGGAAATTCTGAAATATGTGGTTAGCTGTTATAATTTTGTGTGAATAGAGAGGAAGAGGGAAAAGGAGAGGACTCATTTCCAATTTCCCCTTTTAAAACATTTGAATATTATAGGTTCACAATTTGTGGATGGACTAATAGATAGATATCCTCTGCACTCATTAAGTACATTTCAGTGCATTCTTCTTGTCTCTGCACTTAGACATTGTAAAATCTAGATGTTCCTAGTTCTTTGGTTTTCACTAACCAGACTTTTGAGACAGGCATTGAGAATGCTTCCTATGGGCTGTGTGTCATGAGTGATGTGGGCTCCCTGTGGGTGCCTGGCAGCCAGGGCCTGTCCCATTGTTCCATTCAGGAGCAGAAAAGGCTGGGGGGAAGCTTACGACAGAAAGACAGATTGTCAAGAGAAATCCATAGTCAGATCCAGAGATCTGCTTGAGGACAAGCTGGGAAATTAAGTCACTGCATCCAGGCTAGAATCAGTCTTGGACACAACCCCATGACTGCTGGTCAAGTCAATAGGCAGGTGCAAGCTCAAGCTCAAGAGTTCATTCTCTGAGACAAGTTCAGCATCCAGATCAACAAGGTACCTAGCTGTGACACAGCTGAGACTGTAGTTCAGGCAAATCTGATAAAAGACCCCCATCTTCAAAGCCACACCCATGGCAAGAAGGGCTGGCCCTGCTTGTGGAATCCCAGTTGCTATATTAGGTGCTGTACTCCCCGAGAGCTGCCAGAGGGCAAAAAATTACCCTCAGATGTCCTGTAACTGAACTGGTTCTCAGCCAGGGCATTCTAACCCCAGGAGTGAAGCAGATACACTTAAGGCTCTGGCATTAATAAAGATACCTTCATTTTGCCATCTAATGCAAGAGAAGGATTTGAGAGTCTCCTAATTCCAGTATATAGTTTGATGGGACTCTGGAAAAGTCTATTTTAACTGGCAGTGATATAGGAATGAAAAGAATTCAAGTCTCCTTCATCTTGATTTAGATGTCTTCATCTTGAGCTAGCTTGCAAACCTATATTACATGAAACTGATGATATGAAATCATTACCACTAGTCTTCCTTTCTTTAGCCTCCTGTCAGGAAAATTACGTGCACCTTGAAGTGCAACATGTTTGCATGACTGTCAACTGTCTGTATTAAGTATGTAAGATGTAGAGACATGTAATATTTAAAACATCCATCCTCTGTGTGTTCATGTAGTAGCAAGGCTTGGTGGCCCTTTACTCAAAATATTGTCTTCTTGTCCTCATCTATTATGTGCACTGTGTCAGAAAAAAAAGACTGTAAATTCCACTATATATAAGGGAAGTTATCTATGATAACTTTTGATGCACTGGATCTGATATGACTCTTCTCATTTTGTCTCATTTGTCTCATGTGACATTTCTCATTTTACTATTACAAAAAAAAAAAGGCAGCTCTTGAAGTTTTAAGAATCCACAGTAATTACAGACGCACTGTAGCTCTTCTTTTTACATGGCTTTAATGTTTATTTGTTACCCCATCACAGCTTGTGGTTCTGGTTCATACATTTTCCTTGAAAACACCAAAAATCAAATGTGTGAAGAAGAGACAGCTGCAGGTTCTGAGCAAGTAAGTGATGCTAATGAAAAAAAAGATCAAGTAGTATGGAATGGTCTGAAGCTTGGGGTTTGTTGAAGCTGCCTTTCTTAGCAGACCAGTAATTACTGACATGATATAGCTACTTTCTGCAACAGGATCACAAACTTATGTTCTATTCTGAATGAACATAGCAGTGTTTAAACAAGCACACAAATCATAATGACTAAATATCAGTGACTAAACTTTGCCTGTGAAATATACGCACATATGTAAAAAGGCAATTGTTCTGAAGCCATGCATATGCATGAACAAGATGAATAATTGAATGTGCAGTCTACCACCAGTGCATGAAATTACCTGTTTTGCAAGTGTAAATTAGTGTTTTGTATGCCCGTTTACCTGTTTGCTGTCCTTATATTTGGTGTGTTCAAGTTAGCTAACTGATAATTTGAGGTCTTAGGAAGCAGAGGAATGAAAGGAAAAAACCCAAATATTAATCTTGAGAAGAAATAAAAATGAAAATCCTAGTCATTCTCATGCTAGAGATGTAACATTTATGTCATTGAATATTTACAAGACATATTCATTTCATGTAGTGTTAATGCTATCCTTCATATTAGTCAATGCTACAGAGCATACACATGCAGATTGATGGAGTTAGTTGCACAGTTCAAATAGCTAAAATTTTCAATAAGAACAGGACTGTAATTTTTAATGCTATTTTTTTTAAAAATGGGGGTTTTTTTTATAATAAGATGAATTAATAATAACTAATTTGTGCTAAGATGCTTGTGGTAAAAAATCTCCAGGAAAACTGAAAAAGAAAGCTAGATATAGAACACAGTTGTCTTCAAAATGCTGTGCAATTGCAACATACTTTATAATCACTAAATCTGTGTTGTATGGACCCCACAATTTATCTATGACAATGGCACTGATAGCACTCACGTGGTTAAACTCCATTCTCCACAGCATTATATGTGTTAGCACTTCTAGAGCATAATAAAATGCTTATTTCTAGTTTCACTCTGCTTGGCCAGATATTAATGCTTTAATACAACAATCTGATCTTCAAGTAACTATTAATTATTCTTCACAGGGTCACAGCACTACTACTTCCAGTTCTCTTATTACTCTTTGAAACTATTACAAACTATGTAACTAATTTTCTGAATGCTCCTCAGAAGATAGTACAAATGACAGCAATCAGCTACAAATTTAAACAATAAGCTGCAAATAGTGTTTACTTCATGTTCATCCTGTTGAAGTACATGGCAGTATTCTTCCCTGCAAATCCTTGTCCTATGCATTCAGAACAATGAATTGAAGTTGACAATGTCTCTCATCTATTTCTCTTACAGTCTCTTGAACTATTGCCCGCTGAAAATATCAACAAAGACTTAAGTCAAGGGTTCTTTTATATCCTCACTAAAGATTCAGCCACCATATATCTGACATAGACTTTCCCGTTCCCCACAAAACTGGGTTATATTGCATCATGAGCATGCTCAATTACCAGGCAATAAAATGAACTTCTTAGTTTGTTCAAATTTCTGCAAGGACAGACCTTTGAGCAAAATGTTATGGACCTATCTCCTAAAGAAGATAATCCACTGGGAAAAAGCATCCTAATTTTTCTCTGGGTCTAACAGACTTTTCAGAGCTTCTGATTTCTGCCCAGCTGTTAATTCAGCACTTCTGTATATTTCCTGAACCTGTGTAGAAGCCAGTGTTGGAGACGGTTTTAGCAGAGGTCATCTGGGAGAATATCAGTGCTGAATACAATCAGCCAGTACCCTGGGGAGTCCCTAACCCTTTTGCATGCAACTCATTCCAGGTAGAAGTATTCAGCCCCTAAATCTTTTGTAGGCCAAGGGCTCCTTAATTCCCATGTGTTTGAAAAATCCAGGTTAGTGAGGAAAATGAATTTGGGGTGGATGAGAGGAAGGAGTGTTTTTCTCTCTAGTTTATTTTGGATTCCAAGATGATTTTGTGTCTGGCAGGGTATGGGGTTTATAAGAGGAAGTCATTAGTCCTAGGAGGTAGATTCTCCTAGAAACACTTCCAGGACAGCAGAGAGAGCAGTGTGCAGAGACAAAGAGAAGTTTGAGACAGGCTACTTGTCTACAGTTCTGGTAGTGGTGTCTAAAATTCTGCTAATGGTTTGTAAACAGTTGCCTTTGTTCACAGCTGCTCCAATAGTTAAGTGTATATCCAACCTATAATTGTGAGAGTGCCAAAGATGAACTAATATCTAGCTAACTACATGAAGACCTCTGTGGATGGCATGTCCATAATGTTTTTTTCTCATCAAGATTTTACCTTTTACCCTTTTACCTAGCCTTGTGTCAAGGTTTAAGGCTGGGTTGGCTGCTAGATGAATGACAGATTGATCTCTATTCAAGAGAGAGAGATATTTATGGATTAGAAAACTAAAACTGCTTTAATGAAAATAATAAGAAGAAAATGGAATATATACAAATATATACAAACCCAGTATTGAACCCACCCCCCCAATTGCAGTTATGTCACTGTCACCACTGATGCTGTGGAGCAGACACTGGGGAAGTCACAGACTGGGCTCCCAGGCAGAAGGGAACTGAATTCAGGAGCTGCATTCTGGAACTGGATTCAGGAACACACAGATCATGATCAAAGGCAGAATAGACAGAGTCCTCCTCAGATGCCAACCGTTGAAGAACAGAGCTTGACCCTTGTGATCCCTCAGCTTTATACTGAATATGTTGCACATGGGATGGAATCCCTCACTGGTCAGTTTGGGGTCACCTGTCCTGTCCAGTCATCCCCATAGATGCAGCAGTGGCCTTGGTCTGCAAAGGACCAAATGTAAGCAAGAACCTTTCTGCATACCAATCCTTGGTAGTAACGCTAAACATTGAGCATTATCACTGTTAGAAGCAGACACTGTCTGCAAAACTACACCATTAACTTCAGAAAGGCAGTTAGTCAGAAGAGACCTAACTGAAATGTAAAATCACTAAACAGAATTAGTTCTGTGTCAAACTCAAACCAGGACTCTCTAGCACTGATTGAACCGTCCATGTATATTTCCTGAAATAATTCAAATATTCTTGCTGCTTCCTAAAGAAAGTCAGGAGAGCTTCTTAGAAGACCACTTAAACCCCCCAGTTCATAAGATTAGAGAAATACACTGCAGAAGACATTTGCCTTTATAAACCTTAGCTGGATATTGCCAAAGCTATCCCTGGGATGTCCAGAGCACTGATGGTCCATCTGGCACAATTCAGACATGCAATGTTGACATGGATCACAAGGGAAAGTATTCCCATTTGAGATCACTAACAAGCCTGCGTCTCTCCTCTCCTTCCTCCAAATTGCCAGTTGCTAATTCTCTGGACGCACAGAGTACTCAAATCTACTTATTGCTTTACTGTCTGTTTAATAATGAAGCAGAATTGACCATAGACAAACTATAAAATAAAAATATAGTAAATCTGTGTTTGAATAGTGTGACATTAAAGAATTAAAATGTTTATGGTTTATTTTTAACATAGATTTTATTATTTTTTTAGCCTATAAAATAATGAATTGATAACAGTATCTTGTTTACTGAAAAATAGAGAAAAGAGAAGCCTGCGCAAATGCGATGATAGTCTCTTTTTACCATTCTATTTATTTTAATGAAAAGGCCTGCATCAAAGGGTCTAACCCCAGAGGATTTTCCAATGTAGGATTTATGCTTTCTTACTTCAGTCTCCTTTTTTTCCCTGAAGCAGAAGAGGTTTTGAATGCTTTGGGCTCTGCTATTGTTTCACTTGTACAATGTATATTATACCTTTGAATGACTTCAGTGCTGTCAAGGTTTCACAAATCTTGATTTGAGCTAACTCAGCCACAAAAGTACCTGAAACAATAAGATTTTTAGGTTGTAACAAACATTACATTTAATGAGTACAGTGCACATGTAATGATACACTGAATCACTATGAAGCCTCAAATAATGATTTCTGTTGGCACTATAAAAGGAATGTAATTTTTCTTGTTGAAATACCATTTTTCAGTTACTGCATGACTGATGTGGTAATTATCCCCTACACCTGGGATTTAAATCCAATCCTACAAGCCTATTTTCTGTTTGCAAGCTGTCAGACTGATGCATAGTCTTTGTTCTTATCTGGCAGTAGGAGAGGAATCAGTAATTCAGAAACAACAAAGCCACTGATGGGTCATCATGTAATCTGCACTGAAAATTGCAATCTGTAATGAGATTGGAATCACAGATGAGGAGACTAAAATTTATTACCTACTATATCTAAAATTTTCAATTTTATTGCACAAATATGATCAAACTAGCTCATAAATTTGGGGATTAGTTGAAAAAGAGTGAAGACTACTTTTAAATTAGGTGAAAAGGAGGTAAGTTATTTAAATGTAAATTATTTGTTTTACAGCAATAAGATTCATCACCAAGGCTATTCACATGTTCACATGATATTATTTTCCATTTCAGAATATGGTATATATTGTTTTTCAGGACTGATGTAAGATACTTCATTCCCTTAAAACAAAAGTAAGCTCAATAACAAAAAGAAGAGAATTCCTGGCCAGTTAGTCAAATTTTGTATTATCAAATGGCCTGGGAAGGTACAAGCTTCTTCTCAGCAAAGTAACCAAAAAAAACCCAACTTCATCTATGTTGAAATTGCAGCTTTTATTGATGCTTCTGGCTGCTTTAGCTCCCAGACAGCAACTTACACATAGATGTCAAACTGTTGTTCTCAGGTCAATACCATAAATTGCGCTTTTCTGCACTGATGAAGTTATGACTAGTACAATAACCAGAAATAAATGATCAGAGATATTTTCTACAGGGTTCTAATCAAGCGCTCTGAAGAAAAAGTGAAGAAATGCCCTATTTTTCCAGTTATTCATGATGCTGACCAAGTCATTCTTTTGTCCATTCTTTCATAAGGAAATTTGCTCCTTTTCTAAAGGTAATTTTTGCCTCCAGAAGACAGTGTAAGTTCTCCAGTAGCATTCACAGGTCAACCTGCACGCTTCCATTCAATCTAGAAAAGATAGATCTGCCCAAGGAAAGAGAAACCAATCAGTTCTGTGTCAAAACTGGATCAGTCCACAAAAGAGTTTAGAGAAACAAGAGCCATTCAGAATACATACTTACTACAGTATGTGGCATTCATAAGTCCATACCAACTGTTTAACTTACCTCATTAACGTAGACATCTTCAGTCATGGTCTGAAACTAAGTTCAGTCTTAGTTTGTTACTCTGTGTCATTATTACCTCCTTTCTTGCATTGAGTTATAATCAGCAATTGCCTTTAGAATATATTTGGCACCAGTCAGTATTCTCTAATAAAGGTCTGCTGTGTTGTTACATGAAAATGGTTGTGATTGATATTCTCTTCTTTATCCATAATAACATGCCTCAAATATATCTAGTGGTTGAAGTCCTTAAACGGTTTAGCTACTGCCCTAGTTTTGCTGGAACAGAATCCTAGGCCAGCCATGGTCTGTAGTCTATTATCAGTTTGGAGTTAGCCAGGGCAGCTGACCTGAGTTGGTTCATAGGTGTATTCCGTCCCATCAACATCATGTCTATTATAAAGGGGAAAGTTTGCAGGAGAATGAAGCTTTTCTTACTCCTGCTCCTCTCCATCTTAGAGGAGCTTGCTTACCATTCTGCTCCTGTTTATTTGTGACTGCTATACACTCACTAATCTGGGTATAGCTTTGTATACTTTATATTATTAGTAGTATTACCATTACTTTTGTTATTTCATTGTCTCTTTTCATTTCAGCCCATAGGTCTCCTCTCCTTTTCCTGATCCTCCTTCCTGGCTAGGGAAGTGTCATCAGGTGAAAGAGCTACTGCTACAGTTTAGCTCCAAATGTATGGTAAATGTAGACAGGTACAAAGATATTTAGTTCATAAGTCTCTAACTTGAGTGGCAATGTGCCATGATGATCGGTTCAGGGAATAAGGAGACTGTGGATCCTTTTTCAATTTTCTCATCTTTACTTTTGGTGTTGATAGTACATTTATGTTAATGTTTATTTCTGTATCTGTACATGTATACATACACAAACACACATACTGCAGAGGGACGAACTTGTTTCTTAAAATGT
>JANIJG010008447.1:53514-79409 GCA_024611175.1 Megaceryle torquata | reverse complement strand
GTGTGGAGGGTTAGTTTTTTTTAGAAATTAAATTTCAGAATCACAGAATCACAGAATGTCAGGGGATGGAAGGGACCTCGAAAGATCAAAAGATCATCCTGTCCAACCCCCCTGCCAGAGCAGGATCACCTAGACCAGATCACTGAAAGGACTTAGATTTCTTGGGGCATGTTGTGCTTAGACTTGTAGCTTGACTTGTAGCTTGTCTTGTGCTAGACTTGTAGACTTGGGTGGCAGTGGGGTAGCTTTTTAGCACCATTAGGTCAGTCGGTATTTGCAGCCCCATCAGGATCCAGTCTGTAGCTCATGGTGCAAAAGTACAGAGGGACAAAATTTGCTCAAATCAAAGACTGGCTGTTTAACTTGGATCACAAGATTCAGTAATGCTGGATTTTAAAAATTACTCAACCTGCTAATTCCTGCCTGCTTTCTGCTTTGTGTATGTCTATAAGCCTGTGCAAAGTGAGTGGAAAACGCTACCCTGTGGTAGTACCAGTTGATGGCACAGTGGGGAACTGTGAGGCTCTTTTCAAGAGCTTTGGTTGCAGAAGCGTACAGGGAGCTTAGGAACATAAGCAGCAATGAAATCAGCCAGGGCTTGTTCTTTGGGGAGTTTTCAGGTTTTCTAGATTTTGAAAATCTCAACTAATTTGTGTCTTTGGGTTTCTGAAGAGGATAGATAAGGCTGTATGCATGAAAGTGTAGGAGCAAGGGGATGAAATTAATACAAATGTGACCTGCTTTCCAGAGCACAGAACTGCTTCTTAATATAACATATTTGAAAGCAGTATATGCTGCCATCACTAGTAATAGTAGAATAATTATTTCCCCAAAAAGTTTGATTTGAAACAAAGTCATGACTTAGAAAACTACTTTTCCTTTAGATTTAAATTTGTATAATTTTATAGGATCTAAGAGAGTGTTTCATTCTGGTTTTAAAAGCAAAGAAGAAAGGCAAGCCCTCATATACTTGGCCTATAGTGTTTGTTTGTTTGCTCCCTTTTGTTATTATTAAAGTAAAGCTCCATATCCTGGAATTTGTTTTGGTTTTTTTTTTTTCCTTTTTTTAGCTGTCTTTGAAGTTGATGTCTTTAGCAATAATTTTGGCAGTGCTGCAGTCTTTTAATGATTTTGCTCTGATACGAGGCTGCTTTTGTGTTCTCTTTCCATTGAAAAAAAAGCAAACCCCACATCTCTTGGGTTTGTAGTTTGCAATTAAAGAAGTAAGGTTTAAATTTTCATGGAACTAATCAATATTGTTTTTATTTTATTTTTAGCTTTTATTTTCATCTCCATTTGTGCCTGTATCTGAGGAGAGGGAAAAGACCTGACAGTTGAAACACACTTTTTGAAAGGCTGACTGCTTCTAATTTTCAGAAATGTTTGTCTGAAGGGAGGACCCAAGCCAATAGTTGGGATTTAGACCAGCACATGTATTCCCTTTCCACAACCCTGTGGTTCTGGGACATGGGTTATCCCCCAGCTTCTAAAACTCTGTTGTTGAAACGCCGTGTTGAAATAGACTTTTGATGTCTATTATATCTTATTGGAGGCCACTTAAAGCATACTTTTTGAGACCTTGATTTTATGCTATGTCATTATTCTTACTCATAATAGAAACCATGTTTTAGGCCTATGCACATGCACTAACTTGTGGTTGGTTTTTCCTAGAAAACGTGGATGAAAGTGAGGAACATTGGGGATTATCAAGCACAAATTTCAGTGCCTGCCATCCCTAAGGGCCCTGGGTGACTACACCTCCCCTTGCCCACCCCACATTTCTAGGAAGTGGAGTAGAACTGCTACAGCTTCTGAAATGCATGGGCAGGCAGATGCTTTTTTCAGTTCTCTGGTTGGAGCTGGAGCACTGGCCCTTTCTGCCCTATCATCTATACTCAGTATTTTCCAAATGGGAACTGACAAGTTATTTTCAGAGGAATGTTAACTGGCAATATCTCACCTAAATGAGTCTGCATTTGTCTTTTTTTTTTACACTGGGATCACTTTGTCTAATAGTCATCTGTGTATTTTTTTTTTTTTCTCCTCTTCAGTTTCCAGTGGTATGCAATTTCATATTTGGTCATTCCAGTTGTATTACTTTAGTCTTTTATTTCTTCTGTTTAAAGATCTTCTTGTTCTTCTACATTGACAGCACTTCCTAGTTTCAAGAACTGGTGAATATCATTGAAGTGCTTATGTTCTGTTATGCTTGGTTCGGGTTTTTTTTTCTGGTTAATGAATAGACTTAATGAACTGGTTATCAATACAGCCAACCCATTTGTTACTTCCCTTTTTCAAGACATCTTGTTTTCATTTCTTATCTACCTGGTTTCTTACTGTATCATAGTTTGACTGACAGCTGTGTTGTCTGTACTAAACAAAATGTAAAGAAATGTGATTTCCATAGGTTGCTTTACTAAATCCAGATCAACTTACTTGTGTGTCTAGAAAAATCCATTACTGAGAAGATACTGAGGTATTTGAAAAAATGTTTTATTTTATCTTCTTTTCTATCTTCCCTTTATTCTTTGAAACTTGTTCTAAAGTTTGTATCTGTTTAGGTCAGGCTGATAGGATTGTAGTGCCCACATTCAGTTGTTCTCCTTTTCTAAATGTAGTTCCCCCAATTAGTATTTTCAAGACACATGGTTTCCTGAAGATCTGTAATGGTTATCGCTGCATGCTCCTATTTGTCAGATCTTTGATAGTCCAAGGTTGTGTCCCTCCACTTTGAATGATGTTTGTATTTTAACTGTAAGATGCAGAACTTCCATGCCTGTATTTTCACTCTAGTTCTGATGGCCATGATCACTGTTGATGGCATAAGTGAGGAAAGTATTCCTTCAGCTCTTGCACAATGGCCAGTTTCAACACTGTGCTATCTTCTCATCGTACCACACACATTTCTGTTTATTCTCTTCTCATCTTAGCACACCCATTTCTGCTTATTCCCTTCTCTTCATGAACACCTGTATATTTTCATCATGACTGACTGAAGTCCGACACTTCTCTTGTATCTAAACCTTTTTCTTATTATTTGTCTGTGTTAAATGTTCATTTTGAACATTAGGTATATATCACTTAAAAACTCTGAGCTACAAACTAACTGTTGTTTATTCCTCTATTTAATTGAAACTTAAATTATAATTACATGGTCTGAAATATTAATGTCCAATGGCTTTGTTACTTTCATTGATTTGTGAGTTTCTGAGAAGTTAAAAGTTCCTCATAAAGAAATAATATCTAGTGATATTCTGTCTCCAAGAGCATTATAATTCTCTCTGTGTATCTTCAAATACAACCCTGGGGATGAGGAGACCTGTGGCAGATACTCGGCTTTATTCCATGTGATGCTGGGGAAAAAAATCCACTGAACATCGTATCCTCTGAGCATTAGATCAACACTTTACAGCTGTAAAAAACCCCTTCTTGATCTGAGGACTAATCATCTATGTTTCTTTTGGCTCACAGCTTTGCATGTGAATACATTCTGTTGTTTAGGGTTTTTTTTTTTTTAATATACAGGTTAACTGAGGTTGCTAGAGGAGTTCCTCCTCTGGTGGGACATTTCATTGGCTGATGTGTTAGGGATTTATTTTGTCAGGCCATTCATTCTTTAAGCCCCTGGAATCTGAAACTCCATGGGGTCTCTAAGCACCTTCTGGAGATACCATAAATCTTTCAAGCAGCTGTTGGGATTCAGCCCAGCTCCTCTTGGATTCTACACCTTCCAGCTCTTCATAACAAAGCTTTTCTCACATTTTCTTCCCATGTGAATTTTACATGTCTCCAATTAAATAAGACCACATCTTCTGTGTCCACTCTGAAGCCTACTGGGATTACCTGCTATGTAAGCTCTTCTTTCAAATCTTTTTAACCTTGTGTTTTATCCACTCTTAAGTGATTTTTCTTGTGTATTCTCCCCTGTCTCCACTTCCTCCTTGTGGACAAACAGGAGAAAACTCATTCCTGACTTTAATCAGCCTCACTCAGTGAAGCAATTACTATTCGTAGAGGCCATTCATTCTGTCTGGTTGGAAAAGGTGTGTATGAGATTTACTCGATGAAAAGAACAATATTTATAGAACAATTTCCAAATGTCAGTCAAAATGAATGAGTCATTTACAAGGAAGATTCCTAGACTGTCACTATGATATTCTCACTGTGCTTTTCTTGGGTGGAATTGTTAATGAAGCCTCCAGAGAGCCTCAAGATGCAGACAGTCATCTGTCATATTCCTTATGCTACTTCTAAAAATGATCTAGAAAATACAGGACTGAATATTTAGAATATCTAATCTCTTTTAGAATTAATATTTATCGAATTAAGACACATCCCTAAAAAGCAAGAAACTGGAACTATGACTGAGTACAATAAACATCTCAGTCATTTTCTTCTTGCATCTGTGAAGTTCTTGAGTATGAAATCTTTGGTGGCTATCATTCAGCCTACTCTTTTTTTTTAACTTTGCTGTTGCATGTACCAAAAGAGAGAAAATAAGACCCAAATAATAAGATTACTGATGGAAGATAAAAACAGTTGTAATGTTTTAAGGAGGAGGGAGGCAGAGATAAGACTGCACTACTAAGTTCCCATCAGCAGTAGCCAGGAAAAAGAGGCATTTTGTCATTATCATGACTTGGTGGTCAGAAAAGAAGGATAACCAGAGCCAAGGGGAATGTGATGAATTGTTTCTGAAGAGTCCTGCGGAATATTTAGCTCTGTGCGAGTTGTGTTGCAAATATATGTGATTATGGTGCTTAAAATACTTGAAAGGAAAAAAAATAATTTTCTTTTGGGGATTAATGCTGTTGAGAGAGTTTCACGTGGTCGATAAGATTAGAGTTCTGTAAACTGACAGAAGTTCAGTTAAGCTTTCAGAACAAAAAGGCTGTATCAGTTGCTATTTTGTATGCAATTGAACACTGTTAAATAGAGGACACTCACCCAAATCAGTTGTGTAATGAAATTAAGGATTTGTGCAAATGGTTTTGTAATGACATGAGGCTACATTTGATTAAATTTAAATATGCTGGTCTCCAGACTGATCTACAGGAGCACTCTTCTGTCTATGAGAGAGAAACTGACCATGAGCGGCAGCAGCATCTTTTGGAGAGAGTCACAGGCACTTCAGCACGAGTGTGTTCGGTTCATTTAAAACACAATAATGTAAGAGTGTAGGTATATGAGGCTCCAGTTTCATACAAGTTTCCACTGTGTAAAAAACTGTGATCCTAAACAAATTCTGCAGTGAGTGGTTGAGGAAAAGGAGAGTGATGACTTTCAGGGAAGAGGTTTCCTCTGAAATAGTAAATATTTTTGTTGCAAACCATAGAAGGGGACATGCTGATAAAGTGATAGGCAGGCTGGCTTATTTATGTTTCTTGCTGTAAAATGGTCCGTTTCCAGAGCTAGATGTTAATAGCCCCGTTTAATACCATATACATCTCTTTAGATCTGTGTGCTTTTTACCAAGTATACAGGAATCTCTCCATTCAAGATTCTTGCCATGTTTTTCTGCAAAAATAAAGTGGTAGTGTTACTTAACCTTTCAAAGATAATGAAAATGGGATTCAGTCAGATACAGAAGCGTAAGTTCAGCTCTAGTTATTTGGATATTCTTGTTTAAAATGTAAACTTCACAAACACTTTTTTTTTGCATATAACTCCTCTAGTATTATTCAGCTTTCTGGAACAGTACACATCTTAGAGTTCTTTTCCAACCTTAACAGTTCTAGGATTCTACCTGTCCTGGTCTGAGTTAGAACAGAACAGATTCTGTTCATTAATTTTACTTTTCAGCTCTGTTCTTCTACCTCACTGTATGTTCTGAAGTTAACAGCATATTCCTTCAGACAGTGTCTGCTTCTAGCAGTGGTGAGATACTGTGAAGGATTGGTGTGCAGACCAAGATCACTGCTAAATCCTGTGCACCATGCTGGGGGTGCAGTAAGTAAAGGCAGCACCTGCAGGGAGGAGAGGACAGGGCAGGCGACCCCAAACTGATCATGAGGGTCAAGGTCTCTTCTTCTGTGGTTGGCATCTGAGGAGGACTCTGTCTGTTCTTGCCTTTGATCCTGATCCATGTGTTCCTGAATCCAGTTCCAGAATCCAGCTCCTGAATCTGAAGTTCCTCAGTGCTCCACAGCATCAGTGGTGATGGTGATGTATTTGCCATCAGGGGTGTTGGATTTGATACTGGTTTTGTATATATTTTATGTATATTTGTATATCTTCCACCTTATTATTTGCATTAAAGCTGTTTTAGTTTTCTTTTATGTCCTAAGTTTCTCTCTCTCTTCTTCCCTTTTTCTTCCCCTCTGCGAAGGGAGAGGTGTTAACAGCTAGTGTCTGTCACTTGTCTAGTGGCTGGCCCAAACCTAAACCTTGACACCCTCCTCGTATGTGCAGTCATTGTAGACCTTCTGGCAAACTGTAAGGCAGTACACAGATTTACATGTTGGGAACATCATACAATTCCAGGAGGATTTTCTATCTACAGAGAGTTTGTAGGCTGTAGGCATATTAACCTCTTCTAGCTACGGCATCAATAATATGGATAATATTTATGTGATTAAGTATTCAAAAACTTAAAATGCAAACTTTCATTTGGTAGAGCAATCTTTAATTTCTTCTTTCAATCTCTGTGTTTTGGGATAACATAAAATTGCAGCACCATCAGTTAGAAGATCTATATAGATTTTTTTTTTTAAATTTTTTTTGGTTTTTTTGATCATCAATAAGGTTTTGATATTCAGACCAGCAGCACAGAATAAGTAGAAGTAGGATTAGGCCACTATTGGTATCTTCTCTGGTTCACTTACCCAGAGCTGTGGCTTCTTTTAGCACTTCTATCACACTTACCCTTGTTCAGTGCTTCAGATTTTATCCTGCCTTGTCTGAGCTGCAAAAGTAATACAAGCTTTCAGTTAGAATGAACCTGAAAATTTTTTTTATTTCTTTCTTTATTTATTTCAAATTACATGCAAAATGAACAATAATGTTTGTTTGGTTTGTTTTGGTCCTTCCAGAAAAACAAAGAAATTAAGAAAGTAAATGTTTTCTTTTTTCTGTCAGCTCAGTTTTTATGAAGCAGAATCAAGCTTCTGTTTCCCATTTTCTGGAAGGGAGTGTGTGATATCTGTGTGTGAAGGCTTTTAAAACCAGACACAATTCAGGCTGTATCTTCTACAATCACAACTGCAGACTTGGGCTTGGAAAACTTTTCTCATCTTTCTTTTCTTTAAGGTGTTCTTAATCATTGTGATATTATTTCGGTCAGACGCTGTAGAATTTCAGGACATTTCCCAGGGAACTAATGCTGAAAACCAGAACATGAAATTCATCTTGTGAAAACAAGACCTAAGAAAGGAAAATGGAAAGAGAAAGAAAAGTCCTGGACAGTTAAGCAAGGTTCTCTTTCATAAAGGAGAGGTCATTGTGAAAATTCAGTTTTCTTTGTAATCCTAGAAACTGTCACTGCTGGTGGTTTATTTCTCACCAAGGTCTCTTTAATACTGAAAGCCTGACTTAATTATCTTAAATGAATTAGTTCAATATAGAGTGCAGGATACTGAATGTCGGTGGTTGGCTTGAGAGGGACCGGCAGTGGTGCAGAAATGGCATAAAAATGCAAAAGTGTTCAGGAATGCTTCTGCAGGAACACTTGCTAGGAAGGGGAAGAGTTACTTTAGAGCCTAATTGCTTTGTCCAGGTGTTAATGATCTTAGAGGGCTCAGCCCCAGCTGCTTAAGGCAGTTAATTGCTTAATAGATTTAATTGCTACAGGAGACATTATTAATGTATTCATTCCCCTTTCCTAGAAATTTCACCTCTTCAGCATTTCATATGCCCCTTGCCCTAACTTGATGCTTAATGGAGTATTATATCCCTGACCTCTGTGCTGTGTGTTAGTCCTTCTGTGCTTAGCATGCACTGTGAGCAGGAAACATGGATTACTGGAAATGTAAACCTGTGTGTTACAATTTGAACCTGGATACGCTTATATAGTGTCCTGAATGTCTGTTGATCACAAAGCTTTGCATTTTTGTAGTTGTATGTGGGAAAAACCTCCAGTAATTTCAGGTATTTTTTTCTCAGACTGTATTTTCCTTGACAAGGATCAGATATTAGTGAAGTCTGCTCTAGCGTTCATGGTAGTGTTTCCCTGTGATTAGAAAGGGGTGGGTTTAAGAAGTTAGATGTCTTTGTCATCCTTTTGTCTATTTACCCATCTTGACAGTATCTGAAAGGTATTCTTAAGCCACTGAGATGTGTAAAGTGCATGTCCAGTTTAAAATCCCTTGGTTAGGCTCTAGAGATCACGAGGACAACGTGTTACAGTTAGCGTGCTACCACATGGAAATAGTCAAGTCTTCTGCAGTTCACAAGCTTTATTATTTGATTGGAAAGTCCCCTTTACATATAAATATCAGATTGTAGAGAGCCTACACAGCAAAAGTTAAAGAGGTTTTTTTTTATATCTTAGTACAGGTGATGTCTAGAAAACTTCTACAACTCCAGCAGGTATTTGAAACAGATCTTTTGGTGATTGTTAGACATCAGTATATCCCATTGGAATTGTGCAAAAAGATAGGCTGATTTTTCTCTCTGATAGTGATGTTTGTAATAAGGGGAACTGAAGATAATAATTAATTGCCTTTTCCACTCATACCCATGCCAGGGTCGAGCTCTGACCCATGTCTAGCCTCATGTAAAGCTTTTGACCTCTAAACCCAGCAATATAGAACACGGAGTGTTCCCAGGTTACTGAGGCTTTTCTGCAGCCATGCTTTCAGCTATTTCCAACCAGTGAGCAGGGTGATTGGTGGTGTTTAAACTAGAATGGGAGGGAGGGTTCTTTGCTGCCAGTCTGCTACCCAAACTAAAAAAACTAATCTTGTTTCTTCTGCATTTTTAATATCAAGGTGTGTATTATTTCTGCTCATTGACCACGTGACTAGTTCAATTTTCTTACTTGGTTTGCAACCAAAGGTGTTTCATCTTCTTAGGTCTGTCTTGTGCATTCTGTCTGGATGGATACTTTACTCTCAAAGTCACTCGTACAAAATGCAGGTATTCTTTATCCCATCAAACTTTTCATGTTGTAGGTAATAGCATAGGAAACTGACAGATACATCAACTGTGAAGACTGATTTTGATAATGTTTCCAAGTATACAAAGAGACTTTGGTTATGTGGGGTTTCTTTCTAATTGTTTGCATTAAACTTTTACATTATAATATTCATCAGCTCAGTAGAATTAGGTTAGAATTAGCATAAGCCAGGATGGTGACTTGCTCTGTGTGCTGCTAAAAAAACTTGCTTATGTGAGAAATGTGCTTTTAATAATACAGATGGCAGTAGATTATTGAAGAAGCTTTTACAGTTGTCAGCAGCATTTGCATTTTCATGCTTTAACAGTCAGGAACACATAGTAACATCAACGTGACAAATGTGGAACATTTAGTCCTTTCATGATGCATTTTTTGCTGTGTGGCAGGGTTTCTCTTTCTCTAATTAACCAAAGACCCTGTTTTGTTTTCTCTTGTCTTTTAGCAGTGTGATTGCTAAGTTTCAAACAGCCTTATCCCCATGACAGTGCTCAGGTTGTTTCGTTGCTGCAGAAAATTGCCGACACTTTTTGGCAGGCTTTTTCAAGTGTCAAAGCTTAGTCCATTAACTGTCATTCTCTGAATCTGTCAGTGTTGTTATATTTTCTTCTCCAAAGGTACATTTTTCTTATGTATTCCTGGCCTCTTTACTTTGAGCTCAGTAATTGCAGAGTTCAGTGTATAGTCCTATTTCTGAATTCCTTGTCCACTTAAGTTGAAAGCTTTAATTGCTAAAAATGACATGAAAATAAGCCCTCAGGGATGGTTTCTCAGCCATTTGTTCCTCTCCCTGCTGTTCATCTGTCTAGTCCTGTGTTAAGTCCTTGAGAGTGGTCAGTACCCAGGGCTTTACTGAGATGTTTAACTACCTGTGATTATATAATCATCTAGGCTGTAAATATAAAGAGGAAGACCAGTTTTAATTTTATCACTGTTGGTTCTCTGATATCCATTGTAATAATAGGACTCCTGTTTGTTTAGATCTAGCTTTGGATAGCATGCTTGTATAGCAGTTTAAGCTACCTCGCTGACTACAGCCATGAACTCAACACATCTGGCTTTGCTATTTAGATTTCCATTTGTTTCTGGAACTTGACAGCACTATTGTAATTAGTAATACAGTATAAATTCCTTTTAATTCTGAGTAACCTTTCTAAGCTTTTCTACTTTAGCATTTTTGCTACTGTGAATTTTTCTCTACATTTTTGTGATCTTGTGAAGAGTGACTTCGAACAAACTTTTTGAGTCATTGCAGCCTGTCTTTAGATGCATCTATACATGAAGAGCAGCTTGATTTCACAGTCTGAGTCCAAGGAGGTTTAACATAATCAGAATTTGAATTCTTTGATCACAGGATTTCAGCAGGATTTTAACAACTTTGTGAGGTTATTTTAGTTGACAGTAACTGTCAAATTTCCAGGTGTCTTTACTGCAGAAAAATTCCACCCCAGCTGTGTACGTATGTCACAGACGCAGTTCATCAACCGCCATCCTAAAACTAATTTAAAGCCACACATTTTATACCTTCAGAATGACCATGGGCAGTGTTTTGTTACAGAATAAAATTTGCTTTCTTCCGGAGCTGAGCAGCTGTAGCGTGTTCAACTACCTTCATCAGAGGAGCTCCAGAACCAACAGGTCAGGTCCTATTGTGAAAAAGAAACCAACTGCCCACTCTTCTTTGTAATACAGGATACTGACACCTCACTGTGAAATCAGAGCTCAGAGGAGAATGAGAAATTGAACAGCTGTTTCTTAGTTTCTCTTGCAGAGGCTCACATGCTTCCAACGGGGCTTGTGTTTGTTGTACTTAGGCAGTAAGAAAGCTGACTGCCTGAAAATACCCTCATTCCTTCCACTTGCCTGAATATTACACTATTTTTCTTAAACATGTTGAATAATGATGCTATAACAATCTTGTTTTCATAATACATCCTTGTGAGTTTTTCATTTAGTGGTTACATAAATGCTTAGCTTGTCGAAGAGACCATATTGAAAAGATGTGCTTCTGACCTATGTAGTGAGGTATCTTAGTAAGCTTTAAGATTTCCTCATCAGCTATGTTCAGTGTGGTTTTCAAAATGACAGGGTTTTTATGTCTGTTGGTAAGAATACACAATATACATACAAAGTTCACATATGATAAATAGTGCTGAAAATGTGAGAATTCTCCTTCACCTCCTCAATATTGTGTCAGATCTTCCTATAATTGATATCATCAGCATCATTTCTTTAGGCCTCAAATAAAAGTAATTCTTTCTTTGGCCGTAAGTCTCCTTCAGCAATTCTGTTCTTTCCTTTCCCTCTTGTTGTTTATGTACCTGTGTTATCCGTGAATGTGGCCCAGACTCTTCAGAATCTGCCAGTGCTTCTGGGAGCCCCCATCCTTGTGACCTGACTGAACCATAGCTGTGGATTCTTCTCGATGAATGGCTACTTCAGTGTTCCTTGCTTTGCTGAAAAGGGAAGCTCTGTAATCATCCAGAAGGAATTTTTTTGTACAAGGGAAGGCCTTAGTCTCTTTCAGAAGCTATGGTGCTTGTTTGTCTAAGGGAGCACATACGTGTTTCTTCCTCCTTTCTTTTGGTGGTGCTGACCAAATACTTCTTACTTGAGGGAGGAGGGGGATTTTGTTTTAGCTGTTGCTGTCAGAGGAGTAGCTTAAGAAAATGGGCTTTACTTTTTGTTTTGATAAATCTAAGGTTTGTTGTTGTCCTTCTCTCTTCTGAAAATGATCTCCAAATTTTCTGTGTCCATCACAGTAAAAAACATTGAAAACTTTAGAAAAGCCTTTTCTCCTGTAGGTGAGCCATTTGCAATGAAGAGGGCTAAAGATAAGGATGGGAGCCTTGAATTTGACGTGCTATTTAATGGATAGTTAGTCAAAACTGAGAGAACGTGTGCTGAGTGACTCTGGCCAACTGCCTTGCTGCCTTTCAAACTGATTGGAGCCTTCCTGGGATTTGCAGCCTTGGTTTATTCAGTCATCTGCTTCATTGCAGAGTAGCTGTGAGGCCTAAAGGTGAAAAACCTTGTGAGCACTTGTGATTTAAGACCAACTGTGGTGGGAATGGGACCTTCTGAGCTACTCTGCCCTTCTGAATGTTTGGGAAGAGTGACAAATTGAGATGAATACCAAAACAGGTAGTCTAACGTTCTTTAGGGAGATTAGATTTGCTATGGGTGATTCCTGGAAGGTGTTAGGGTTTTCTAACAACTCCACTTTTTCACCAGCACCACCTTAGGATTGCTAGGGTTCAGCCAGCTATCTAGCATCCACATGTGAATCTTACTCAAATATTAGATACCTAGGAAATCGTGCTCCTCTGTTTGACAGCAGAGATAAATGTTAGCAGTACATAAGCCGTTATATTTAATTTTTCCTAGTGGTTTTGTGGAGAGGCAGAGCAGGGACGTTGTGTGGGGTTTTTTTCCTGCATAGAGCTCTGAAACCAGCTCAGCACAAGCCCTGTAATCCCTGCGAGGTGTTTATGGCAGTAACATCCCCAGCCAGGAGGAATCCTGCTTCTTGGCAGCTCCTGCGTAGACTTGGAGGCAGTTTTTTGTCAAGTCTCTTATTTGGCTTCCTCAGGCATTGGGAGGTTCTATTACAGAAGTAAATAGAGAAGTTGAATAAAGTGAGAGCCAAATACAGTGTGCTTCAAAGGAGACCCTTCTCAAAAAGAGTTTTAGAAGGGAATATGACATAAATGAAAAATGAAGTATTTAAATGTCCTTACTCCGTAAACCCAAGATTGTTAGGAACAGCTTTGTAGCATGCTACTAATGAATATTCTTACGCCTTCTTAGTCTTCAGGATTGGGACTGAATAACCATCCCAAGATATTGCTACTTCATTTGTCTTTGTCACAGAAACTGTTGTGAATGTAGCTGCTCCTTTTGGCAGCCGAGTAAAAAAAGAAGTCCAAAAGTGTACCCACAGTGAACACTGTACAGAAAGTGTGTTATGTTTTGGTTGGTGCTGATAGACATCAGCAGGAACTTTTCCTGTCAGTAGAGAGAAGGGGTTTCATTTTGCCAGTGCTCTTGGTTTGGAGTTTTTATGGGAACCAACTGTATGTTAAGGAAATATCTGAGAGTTTCCCACAAAATTCATAAAGTCTCATTACACTTGTTTACATTAAAAGGTCCAAATACAGTTGTTCACATGACATTATCTGGTCACACACAAAAAGACTGCTGTGTGACCTTTTAAATTTGATAAAAGTAGTATGTAATTGTGGACAGGTTAACCCAATAGACAAAATAATAATAGTTACTTTACTGAGTGATTAAAGCCTGAAAAAGAGCGGAAAAATAGATCTGTTTAGATATTACCCAGCCAAAAAAAATAAGGACTGAGACCTCAACAGGAGCTGAGATTTATGGGATTCTGATGCTCATTTAAAAAAAAAAAAAAGGCTTATATCAACTATATACTAGCTTAAAATTAATTCAACATTTGTAATTTTACATCTATATTGTATTTGTGTGTTTAAGCATGTTAATTTGAGACAGCTGATACAGATTTGCACAGAGATGAAGTCCACGTGATGAGCCCTTTTCACATGCAATAGAGTACTCCTCATCCTTTCAAGTGTCACAGAAAAATGCTGTTTCACCACAGAACTTTGCCTTGGCACTAAGCAAGCCATAAGTTGTATATCGCTGTGAGGTTTTTCTGATTTCCACTGGTTC
Source organism: Megaceryle torquata (assembly GCA_024611175.1). Lineage (NCBI taxonomy): Eukaryota > Metazoa > Chordata > Aves > Coraciiformes > Cerylidae > Megaceryle > Megaceryle torquata. The sequence goes on along the minus strand of JANIJG010008447.1, from coordinate 65,599 downwards.
AAGTTCAAAACTGTAGCTGCTTGTTACCTGCAAACCAGCAGGCACAGCTTACTTTCCTAAATGCTGTTGGTCACATGTGTCAAGGATGAGAAGCTTTTAAAGACTACCAAGGTATCTATCAATCACCAGTATGCCCATGGATGAAGTCAAATGGTCTTTAGAGTTATTGTTGGTAGTGTTAATTCCTCAAAGAATGCCAAAGGGCTGCGTTTAAAGTTTGCAGACAACCTGCAGATACGGTCACCACAGGCTTTGTTCACTAAAGACTCCGCCTTTCTACACTTGATCTTTTGAGTTGTATCATTTGCTGTCACTTAAGTCTTGTTTGTTTTTGATTGAACGAGTTTGCATTCAAGGTGAGATCACTCTGACAGATGCACTTATAGGATAAGTGGGTATTCATTAAGGATTTCATTCTTCTGTTGTGTTCTGTGCTAATTTGACTTGCTTGAAGATGCTACAAACCACTGTATTTTGCAGCAAATTTCTTACTTTGATCATTATCATTATTATTTGATAATTATCTCATTCAATTTTGACATATCATCTTTGCTATTATTGCTGGAAGTCCAGAAATAAATAATCCCAGAACTGAGTTTTGGAAGGGGTGTTTTTACACTTAATGTGCGAATCCTACAGCTTAATTCCTGAAATGCGTGTCCTCCCTCCACTCCTGTTTTATTAAATATCTGGGCATTGGGAGACTGAGCTGTGGGCAGGGCTCTCTGTAATATTAGCATCCACAGCAGCAGTCAAGCCCGCTTTCAGGGAAGCAGTGGGCTTTCATGAAGCTAGAGTCCAAAACACCCAATCATGCCATGCTTCTCATAATTTGTCTTTATCCCTAATTTATTTAAGGGGAAAAAAAAAGTCAATACTTAGCAGTAATTTATTTTCATTGTCTCTGGGCAGGTTATCTTGATGTGATTCATTTGGGGACGTGAACAGCGTGAGGGCTCATGTTATATCTCTGATACTATTACCATAGAGAGAGGGTATTTTCTATACTAGGTGTAAAATGAGCCTTGATAATGGCACGGAGTCTTCATTCCTTTTCATTTAAATGCCAAGCTGATGAGATGATAAAGCTCATGTTTATTTTTCTGAAATTTGCCAGTCTACCACTAGCGTATTAAAGTAGCGGAATTTTTGCAAGGGGAAAGATTATTAAAAGAGGGTAAGTATACTGTGGCACAGTTTGCTTCAAGTTATGCTTTAAATATTTTTTATTAATCTCAGAATAAAAAAGAAATTGTATGAGTGTTTATTTGTGGAAAAAAAATGTAGTTTAATAATTTTGAAACACTGAAGATGTAATTCTCCTGTAATTAAAGGAGCCATGGAGACTGGAGGGAAGCTGGAGCAACTAGTAGTTTGGGTTTGTTTTTTTCAGTCATGTTAAAGATGTTATAGATTAAATGGCAGGACAGAAAGGAGACACTTGCAGGGAGGAAAATAATGCTGAGAAAGGGATCTTTTTCTGTGTGCTGATCTGCATAAAGGGCTTTTCTTTTGTCTGGGACCCACAGGTGGTGACAGTGGGGTTAGTCTCAAAATGTGTTGGAGTGCAGTCATGGTCAGTTCAAGTCAGTCCCTGAGGATTTCATGCAGTCATAGAGAATACTGCCTACGCTGGGAAATGGATTTTAACATACATTTGGTAAATGCCTTTGCATGCTCCCATGATAGCATTATTAAAATCCTGAATTCCTCATGCTGCAGAATAGCAGGAATTCCCAGCAATGTTGCCATGTTGTGGGGTTTTTTTTATCTTTGGCATAGAAGCTATCATGTTGTTTTTATCATTTTTATATCTGTAGTAGAATCCTATATTAGTTTTGTAGTGGAAATTTGTAACTTCTGTCCTGCCCTTTCTTAGAATTGGAGGAAAAAACTCCTTTTAACTGAATTTATTTCCACCCCTGTCACATGGCTTTAGAAAGAGGTTTTATTTTCTTTTTTCTTCAGAGTTTCTACAGTTTTCTTTCTGTCCTTTCTTTGGTCTCAGCCTGACCTTCCTTTGCCTTCTTGTATACTATGTACTTTTAAAGTTATTTGCACGTAGCCTTATATTAATGAAACAAATATTAGCTTGAATTCCCTCTTGGGATTTTGAGTTTTCTCTGTGTGTTGAGCTGCACATCTTCCTGGAAAAGCTGTGGCAAGCAAGAGCAATACATAACGCTGGTGTCAGTGTCTTTACATGAAAGCTTATTCTTCTTCCCTTCACTTGTTTCAGTTCTTTACACACCAACAAAAAATGAATGGAATTTGCCTTTTTGACTTGTCCAATTTACTGTATTCTTTTGCTTTAAAGTTGCCTTTTTTCATGTAATTAATTTAGGTTACCAAACTTTCTTTTTATCTTGGAGAGGCCTCTTTCTTTTTTCTCCTTCTAGTGGGCTAATATGGAGAAATCTCCATATATATATAATCACTTCAGAAAGTATTTTTTGGCTCTGAAATGATCTTAGAAATTGATGTTATTTTCTTATGAGTGTATCAATTACTCTAATTTGGTGAAAGTGAATATTTATGGGATCAGAAAAGAAAGACCTGTGCATTGTGGGCTGTGAAAAGCTTGACTCTGTAACCAGTATGGTATTAGTCCTGAGGGCACCTTTAGGTCAAAGGACTGTACCACTTGATACCCATGATGTGTATCTGTTGCTTTCTCTGAAGGCTGGAGACCTGGATTTATCAGATTGTTTCATTTTCCTGGTGTTTTGTGCCACATTTTCCCTTAGCTCTTTTTCTGCTTTCGTAATGAAATTGCACAGCGTTGCGTTTCATCCTACTCAGTCCATGGATTGATATTCTCATAGCTTGTATTCATTATTACTAATCATAGTGATTCAAGTCTTGGTCTGTCCTACAAAGTATGACTAAGCAGCTTCTGATTTTCATGTATTCAAGGGGATTTTTTTTTTTTTTTTTTAGTGCTGAAAGATGAGAGTTTGCAGATGCATTAGCCCAGGCTTCTCAACCCAAGTTGTGACTGCTGTCAAATGAGAAAGGCTGGTATTGTTTATCTTGGCCAGAAAATGTCTGAGTAGATATTAGGATCTCTTTACACCTTGTCTAACAAGGTAAAATACTCTATTAAATTGAAAAGGCATAAATTGAAAAATGATGAGATAAAATTCTTCCTGAACAGAAAATTTGTAGCCATGACTTCCATCTTGGAAGACAGTGTGGATGTCTATGCACATAACACGAGTAAAGACTATTCATTAGAAAAGTTTGGGAAAGAATAAACCCCTGACCTTTGGTTATTAGCCTATTTAACTTCTGTTGAATCCTTCATTGGGGAGGAGAAGAAAGGGGAGGGGAAGAGAGTAGTTTTATTGACCATGGGGTTTTTGCATCTCGCTCGTCAGGCTCTGGCACTGGCCGTTGTCCAGGCACAAGGTCCTGCACTTAAGACTCAGTCATTCTGCTCCACTCTGGAAGTTTTATATCTTTATAATATTCCTTCAAAAGCTGCAGTTCACTTGGGAAAGAAGAGGGTGAGGGGGAAATGAGGTTATAATGCGGTGGGACAAACTAGGAAACAAGCTCTGATTCTGCGCAGTGGAACAAGAAAATAAAATACACCAGTGTATTTACGAGTGAAGTGGAAACCAGTGGTGCAAAGTGGAAAGAGCACACACTGTAGCCCAGATATCCCCACTTCTCTACTGTATGGTCTCCAGCGTCTCTTGTGTGGCTGAAATATTATAGCTTTGTTGTGAAATTTTAGCTGCTGTGATTCCCGTCTGTGTGGTTTAAAAGCAGACAGGTCTCTGTAAGAAACTGTTTTGTTTCAACAGTGAAATGAAGAGGCTGTTGCTATGTGTCTGCTGCCTGTGAGGGGGAGCTCTGCGGAGGTACAGGAAAGGAGGGGACCAGGGCTAAGGATGAAATGACATGGCAGAGACTGGGGGAAAACAAGCTACTTTGTAGCCAGATGGTGAAAAGGCTACTGAGATTGACTAGCATCATGGACCGGTACAGCTGGTATGCACGAGAGATGGAAGCAGTTGAGAGCAGAATCTCACTATTCCTTTTCTAATGCATCTTTTCTTCAGAAAACAGATGAACATTACACAGCAATGAAAATTAAAGCTGCAAATTTAGCACAGAATGTGACAAAACTGCAGGGATCCTTTTGGCTTACTAAGACTTATCTGGTCTGTTTATAGCTTAAATACCAGGCTACAAATGGTCTTATCCATTTGTCTGAGAAAAAAATGTAATGAGGAAGTTGGGAATGGATCGTCTAAAAGTAGCACATGTGATAAAGTGATTTAGTATTAGAGACACACTGTCTGAATATTCAGGGATGCCTCAATCCTCCTTAAACACAGATGTACAAATTCTGCATACACCAAATTGGCCACACTTCTTTTGGAGTGGCTACATTTTTACATTGTTTCTACAGAGCAGAGACTGAAGAATGCCTCTACTTTCCAGCAGCATCTCCCTCTTCTGATTGCTGAAGCTGAAATTCATTTCAGTTGACTGTTTTGATCACTGAAGGGGCTACATCCAAAATACTCAGAACTAGTCCCCAGAACCAAGTACTCCCTTTTCCTAAGAGAAAGTGGTAGACTTCAGAGAATTCTGGAGCTGAGCAAATGGACCTAGCTATCTGTTTTTCTTCACCTCCCACTTCAAATCAGCTCTGACTTCTGCTGCGCAAGAAGTATAGAAACAGTTTAAAACTCTAGCATCCTGTCTGGGGGAGAATTCCTTATCAGAAAGAAAGGGATGCTTCCAATTGTATCATTGATGTGGCCAGTATCATCTCTTCTCATTTCCTTCCTGGAATTCATTCTATCTGTTGCTTTTACTAATTAAAATTTGCTGCTAGTAGTGTTTTCCTTAGATGTTACAAACAGCCACCTTTTGTGCTTGTAGATGTGCTTGAGCTACTCCCACATATGATGTTCCTTTTGTTATGTGGTGTATTTTGCAGAGGCTTAAGGCTCATCAGGCATGAGATCACGCTATTTAAAAGCTCTCAACTGCTGCAGCAAAAGGTTTTGATAAATGAAGTAACTGCAGTTTGTAATGTGTGATCTGTAATGGGCCAGGATCCACTTGCGCTGCAGGTTCACAGCAGTAGTGGTTATACTCTTCCCTTTCTCTTTGCTTTGACCCTCTTAGTTGGCTCTGGACTATTCTGGCCCAGAAACTTCCAAAATCTGGCATTTTGCAACTTCTCAGCTGTATAGTGGATATGGCCCACCATACCCTGCTCCCGGGTCCTCTGTCTGATGAAGGTGCATCTGTTGTGTTGTTAAATGAAATGTGCACATAATGCACCCTCCGGCTGAGTATACTGACTTGATGAATGTATCATGCTGGTCTTGTGGCTGTTGCGTAGTTGGGGTTGCGCACAGGGGCTGTGTGAACCGAGACGGGTCATCGGAGAAGGAAGGCTAGTGCATCTTGTGTTTTCATTCCCACATTTAGCATGGTCTGCAAAGAGGATAGAGGGATATCTGGTCCCATGATTCTAAGATGGTGTAGTTAATGACCTAGATGTTATTGTGTTCATTTAAGCTGTGTAGCTTGTGAAAGGGTGTGTACACACCATCGTTTTCATTATTGATGTGTGTGGCTTAGTTGGCATGATAATGCGTATCAGGGAAGTTTTACTAGCCCTTCACTGAACAGAATTTTCCTTGTATGCCTGATAATTCTCATAATACTAACTGGGTTTTGTAATTTGGGAGCAGGAAGTAATTTATGGTAAGCTCTGTTTCAGATACTGAGAGTGTTTAAAAACTCTGTCTTTAGCACAGCTTGTGTTAACTTTAGAGTGATGGTAACTTTGCTTCTGCATGTCATTGCTGAAACACTGCGGATCGTAGGTGATGGCCTTTAACTTTTTGGGAGTGGCTCTGCCACCTCCACATATTCAAACATCTGAGTTGTATTTGTAAAATGTATAGCTAACTGAAATTGAAGAACTCGCTGCTTTAGTTACACGCATGCATTGAGCACTTAGTGGGTTTTGCATTTCAGACCAAATCAAGTACTAAAGCCTTCTTTTATGTTAGACAGCATCCCAGATTTTTCTTCATGTCATGTGATTGAGGTTAAGATTTTTTGCATGTACTGTGCCTTTTCATTTTTGTGATGATTGCTTCTTGTTGCACATTGTAGTCTGCCAGCCTCTAAATTGTGTGACTTGTGTAGAGCAAAAATAGCTAGAAATGTAGATATGCAGTGTTTGGAGAGTTAGAAAATTGTTGTGTGCATATGAAAAATTAATTTGGAGGGAAGTAGGGGAGAGATGTCCCTATACTTTGTGTCAGCCTTAATTTCTGTACCCCTCATTAGTAGATACAGAGATCCTGTGCTAATTTTTTGTCTAAAACAAATATAATACAAATTTTTTTTTTTTTCCAAGTGCTATGAATACATTATTCAAGCTGTGACTTTGGCCATGGTTTAAATTTTCCATAAAAGCAGAAATGAACTAAGAGAGCTCTCATCTGCTTACTTTTAAATATAAATTTGCTATGATTTATAAGACTCCAGTTACAGAAAGTACATGCTTTCTTTAGGAGAGAGTTTGTTCTTTATAATACTCAGGGACACCATTTTTACAGGAAATAACTGAAAGTAGTGCAGGCCGTATTTCTGAGAGCCAAGCTAAGGCACTCATTGATGCTTAGGAGATTTTATTAACAGTGTGATTTTGCACATAAGCACATTAACATCTATTCATATAGGGCCAGCTTTCTGAAGTTATTCAGGTGGTACAACCCGTAGATCATTCCGTGAGATCTGTGACTTCTGTGGTTGCACAAATGCCTTAAGAAGAAAAACCAACAAATAAAAATACCTCCCCAAAATCCACCCTGCTACTCCCTTCCCCCCAAAACCCCAAACAAACCAACAACCAACCAACCAAAATCTCAAAACCAAAACCCCACAAACCAGAAAAGCCAACCCCTAAACCCTCTTGATTCTAACCAGTGTCAGACTCCTTCAGCAAAATGGAAAAGCAGTTTTTCAAGGGTGTGTGGATGAAAGTAGGTAAACAGTGAAAAGGATAAATGCTTCTTGAAAAAGGTATGGCTAGGAGGAAGCCCACCAGTAATTGAAGAAATAAACTGAAATGGCAGATCAAAAGGTGATGTCATGAGGAATGCAAAAAAACCTGTCTAGCTTTGATTTAACTTGCTTTTATGTTGGGGATTGATTGATTTATTTATTGATTGATTTTTGAGGAGGAGGACTACTTCCTGATTTATGGAAAGGTGGCGAAATGCAAGGCATACAATAGCTACAGCTGTAGCACAGGCATGGGAGGGATTGGGCTCTGGGTCAGCTCTCTCTGAGACCTCCTCTGGTCTTGAGCAAAGAGAGGGGTTTGGGTTTTCTGAGAACCTGCTAGGGCTCTTTGGGCCAGCTGTGATACTTCAAAGGTTGCTTCTTCAGTGACAGCAGGCCTCCAGTTGACCTGTGTCCAGCAGGTCCAGGGAGGTTCTTCTCCCCCTCTACTCTGGCCTAGTCAGAGCATCTGGAGTATTGTGTCCAGTTCTGGCCTCTGCAGCTCAAGAGAGACAAAGAAATACTAGAGAGGGTCCAATGGGAGCTACGAGGATGATGAAGGGACTGGAACATCTCTGTTGAGGAAAGGCTGAGAGCCCTGGGGCTGTTTAGCCTGGAAAAGACTGAGGGGATCTTGTTAATGTTTACAAATATCTGCAGGGTGGGTATCAAGCAGAAGGGGCCAGGCTCTTTTCAGTGGTGCCCTGAGATAGGACAAGGGGCAATGGTCACAAACTGGAACACTGGAAGTGCCACCTCAACATGAGGAAAAAATTTTTTCCTGTGAGAGTGGCAGAGCCTGGCCCAGGCTGCCCAGAGAGGTTGTGGAGTCTCCTCTGGAGACTTTCAAGACCTGCCTGGATCTGTTCCTGTGTGGCCTGCCCTGGGTGTTCCTGTTCTGGTAGGGAGGTTGGACTTGATGAACTCCAGAGGTTCCTTCCAACCCCTAACATTCTGTGTTTCTGTTACCCTATGTCAAATCACCACATTTACTCAGTAAGAGCAGCAATTAGCAAGTGTATTCCTAGGTGACAGTTGAAGCATGCCATGTATGGCCTTTGTTTGCTATAAAGATGCAATAGCAAACCCCTTTACTCTGACAGCAAAGTCAGTCTAAGAGATTTAGGGCTGCTCATTGATCCTTGCTAATGGGACTCTGAACTAGAAAAGTTATTTATTTGTTTTTTAAATAATCCGATTAAATGTAAATAATGATTCCTTGTTTTTATTCTGTTTTCCGATTCTTTAAATGGAGAAATCCTCATGATCTTGTTCACAATGTGGCTCCATAATTAGTCGTTGCAGTTTAGCCAGGAGTATTGGTTGGAGCACTGTGGTTTTGGGGCAGGATTTAGCTACTTATATTGGCTTGGGGGCTTGAAAGATGTTCATGTGTAAGTGTGCAGATTCAGCTTGTCTTAAGTCCTTGTCACTGCTGACAGAGCTTTTAGGTTCTGCCTGGAATGCGCTTTCACAAAATCACATAATCACTGCAATTGGAAGGGACTTCTGGAGATGATCTAGTCCAATCCCCCCACCACAACGGGTTTGTCTAGAGCACAGAATCACAGGATCACATTCAGGCGGGTTTGGAATCTCTCCAGAGATGGAGACTTCACAACCTCCTTGGGCAGCCTGTTCCAGGCTCTGTCACCCTCACAGTGAAGAATTTTTTCACAGTTCATAACCACTACTCTACCATGTAATAAGCAGGCATTAGCAGCACTGCTGCTTGCTATAAATTTAGACATCAACTACTGTGATTTGTAACTATTTGGATTCTGCTGATGTGTTGAAGAGTGATGAGGGCATGCCTTCCACAACAGACCTGCTTCCCACACTTCTGGATCCTGGTTAGCATCGATGGGATTTAGCTGCTTGTGCTGGTTTGTGGGAGGCATAGCAACAAAACTGAAAGCACATTGAGAACTTTTGTGTTGACTAGGTGTAAATTCAGACTCTGAGTAGCATCAGAGCAGGAATGGCAGATTCCTACACAGACTGAGATGCTCAGTTCTCTCTGGATCTGGGCTTGGCTTGCTGGATGATGTCTGGTTTTCAGAATGAAATCACGATGCTGTGATGTACTTATGCTGTTTTCTCCTCTGATGATTTTAATCTTTCTTATTTTCTGTAGGCTAACTGAAAGCAGTAAGTCAAAGATATGTCAATATTTTGACTGGCAAGTTTGTTCATTGTCATCAGTTATATACATTGAAGAGCAAGAAAGAGAAAAAGCTAAAATCTCAGAATCATTCACCAACTAAAATAAGTTTAATTTACTTGCCTCAGGGAAGATGCAGGATGCTGTCAGTGTGTTATTAGAAAGATAAAAATCAGTAGAATCTTCTATGAGAGATTCCTGTGTGCACACTCTTTCTCTGCTTGCCTTTATGCTCTGATACTTTCACTTTAAAGGTTGCTGAGATGTAGTTAATGGAATATTTCTGATGGGAGATGAATGAAGTTGTTATGAACACCTTTGGAAAACTGATGGCAATTCTAGAGTGATCTGGGGAATCCCCATCTGCTGTAAGAGAGGTTAGCAAGGTCGTGCCTGTGTAGGGCTTACTGTCAGTTGTTCAGCTGTGATAGTCTCCATGCTATAGCAGATGGAAGGAATCCAGAAAGATTGACGTAAGTCCCTTGACCTGACTAACACAATGGAGATATTTTTCATCAGAGCAAGGATGAGGATTAAGGATTTTGCTATTGTTTGTGTTTTGGAGTGTGTGATACCCATGGTGGCTGGCAAAGGGAGCATCAATGCCCGTTCGGCTTAAATTCCAGATACTATTTTGGTTTGTGGCTTTCCAGATGAGGCCCAATTTGAGGATTAGGAGTGGGGCTTTCTCTGTTGTCAATAGAAGTTGTCATTCAGGGACAGGCTCTTAAGTCCTTACGCAAACAGTTCCTGTTCTGAAGGGAAGACTTATGCCTTTAGGACTTCAGCAAGTAGATTTGAAGCTTTATTCCTGTTTCTGTATATTAAAGCTAAGTGTACCAGGTAGATGGGCAGTGACCACGCGTGTTGAGACAGGCGTACAAAAATCCAGATGTGTATTTATTAGAACTCTTCAAGTCTGATGTCAACGTTATTGCCCACATCGCGTTAGATAGCTGTGAGGTAAAGGTCACTGGTTTGTATTTTATATGCTTTTTTTCTTGCCAACCAGGGTTATAAGTGAGAGCAGTGAATTGAAGACATCTCCTGTGTTGCTGGCAGCTCACGTGCTACTCTCTTGGGTACAGTTACATCCCAAGAACTCTTGAAGAATATGCACTACGAGTAATCTCACTGCCAGTATTTCTACACTGTAATTTTACTGACAGCATGCCAGGAGCACAGGTTGCTCCTCTCTTTCCCTGTGGCCACGGACCTGACATAAATGTCTTGGTGTGGCAGACACTTCCACAGTACTGGTGTTCAGCACTCACTTGGTAAGGGTCTGCCATCAAGCATTGCTGTACTGCTGCAAACAGGCCCGCTGTCTTTCAATCCTTGAATTGGAAGGATGCTGGATTTTGGGTTGGTGATGTCTGCAGGATGGAACTATGCTTACAGCATCCATCTGCAGTGTAACTATCATTGAATCTGTTCTCTCTGGTTTCCTCATAGTTTCCCTACGTCTGTATTCATTTGTTTTGTCCTGTCTTGCATTTTGATGCTGAATATTTATGAAGTAGTGGAGTATGCTTTTATTTACCCTACATTCTGATTTTCTGATAAACTTGACAAAATATGTGGTATGGGAGCAATTCTTAAGCCATGAAAAATTGCTTTAATATTTTTTTTTTTAGTCTCATTTTATCGCTATCAGAGATCACTGCTGTCATGCCAAACTGCCTGCTCTTTCCCATTGTAGTCTACTTTCATTCAGTCCATCTGAAAGCCATAGAATTAATTCTGGTCACCCACATGTGAAATTCAGCATTGCAAAGCGGTCAGCTTTAAGGCTGCATACTCTGTAAGTCCTAAAAATGGTCTTTACATAGGTCTCTATATAGGTCTTTTTGATCTCTACAGTTAATAAGAATGTTATTTTCAGATACGATTCTGTGTGCACAAGTAATTTCTCCAACTTTGCATATAATCTAAAATATTTTTCCTGCTTTTCAAAATACATTCAGTTGTTAGAAAATGGGAAATAATGCCTAAGAAAGGAAAGAAATCTAAACGTATAGACAAGAACTTTATTTTCATCTGTTGGAATGGTAAAGTGACACAGTTAAATATATGATTGAGGATTTTTGAAGCAGTGGAAATAAGAAGAAGTAAAATGAGAGATTTATTTTAAAGTGGCTTAGTGTTTAAAAACAATCTGGGCTTTAGGGGCTGATATAATGCTCTGTAATCTTGTTTATTATGCATTTATTGGTAATACTGTTTCATGCCCGTAAAATACGGGGATGTATTGCGTGAGTTGTTGTCATTCCACTGAAGTGAATGGAAACAGCTGAGGATTTGCTAGATGTTGGCATTTTATAAGCAAAAAAGTATCTCTTTCCTTGGCATAGCACTGAAAAATAGATTTCTGTTCCCTCCTATTTAAGTGTATTTCCAGCATTTTTTTTTTCTCTGTTCAAACCTGCATGTGTTACAGGATTGAAGTGTATATCTCTGCTTCAGGGACTACAAAGATGAGTCTGTGCAGGGAGAAAATTAGGAGAGCCAAAGCCCAACTAGAACTCAACCTGGCTGCTGCTGTTAAAGGCAATAAAAATGTTTCTATAAATACATAACAAAAGGAGGACTAGGGAGAATCTCCATCCTTTAGCGGATGAAGGGAAACAAAGTGACAAGGGATGAAGAAAAGGCCCAAGTGCTCATTGTTGTCTTTGCCTCAGTCGTTAGCAGTAGAACTAGTTGTTCCCTAGACACCCAGCCCCCTGAGCTGGAAGACAGGGAGGGGAGGCAGAATGAGACCCTCATGATCCAAGAGGAAATAGTCAGCGACCTGCTACACCACTTAAACACGCACGTCCATGGGGCCGGATGGGTAACACCCAGGAGTGCTGAAGTAGTTGGCAC
>JANIJG010008447.1:0-42172 GCA_024611175.1 Megaceryle torquata | reverse complement strand
AGTGGGAGGTGTCCCTGCCATTGGCAGGGGATTTGGAACCAGATGATCTTTAAGGTCCCTTCCAACCCTGACAATTCTATGATTCAATTCTGTGATTCTAATCTTCGTGTTGCAGCATGTTCCATTTCCTAATGGAAATGGCTGAAGCCAGATATGCATCATTCTGTTGTGTACACTTAAAATTGATGTTGTTTTCTTGGTTTTGTCTTTCTGATTTATCCAACAGGGTGGGCTGAGTGCCCAAGCTTTTGTACGCATTGAGATAGAAGATATTAATGATAATCAGCCTGTTTTTGAACAAACCAGATATGTGATGAGCATCAGCAGTCACACACAGCCAGGAACAGAGATCATCAATGTTGTTGCCACAGACAGAGATTCAGGAGTATATGGTGTTGTCACATATGAACTGGTCCCTGGAGAATTTTCTTCTTTTTTCACAGTGGATACATCCACAGGTACTGTATGAATCTGTGATTCAGAAAGGCTGTAATAATACAACATGTGTCTTTACCTTGATGGTGCTTTTTGGGTTGTTGGGTTTTTTCTGAGTCATGTTGTACAGTTGAAACTTAGATTCTTCCTGAAAATAATTCTAGAGGAAGATGGAGGATTTAGGTTTAGCATGAAATCTTTTCATTCGCTGGAATAAACAGAAGTATAGTATGTGCCAGTGCAGTACAGGACAAGCAGTATGCCACTTGTCTACTCTTTCCAGCCATAAATCAACTCCTCAATGTAAGAAACAATCAAAACATTACTTTTTGCAGTAATATATGAATTCCTGAAATGTTTAGGTCTTACTCTTGAGGAGCAATAAAAGACCCTTCAAGATGTTTGTCCTCTTATTTCATCTCTCTGTTTGTCTTACTGTTTCTCCCCACAGTGTGTTAGAATAAGACCCCATTCTGCTTGTGGTCTCACAGTATCCAGCTGCCTCCCTGTTTGACTAAATGATTAGTTTCTTCTGTCTTTTACTTCGTGATGTCACTGTCCTGCTGGTTTCTGGAGGGAGGTTTGATGAAGGAATGACGATGGGAGCGAGAAAACAATTATGGCAAAAGCAAATCTGAGTGAACTTTTTTGAAGGCAGGTTGAATCTCCCAGATGAAGTTACTTTTCCCATGGCTATAAAGCAGCCCCTGTATTCTGCTTTCTAACCTTAAAATAGGTATCAGCTGGAAAGAACATGAGCAGCGTATCTACAAATGTCCACAGAGTCTTTCAGGGACTGGTTAGCTAAAATCAAGCTACCATTTAACTTGAGAGTCAACCCTTGCATGTGAATGTATCCTGATGAATGGTTTTTGCTTCATGATGGTCACGGCACAGGGGATTGTTTCCTATGTTTTAATAATTTTCTGGGCTATTGTACACATGTATATATTGGCTAACGAAATGTTGCAAGGCTCTCTTAAAATGGTGCCTATGTTCACTTTCTTACATGGTCCCTGAGATGTTCTGATGAACAGAAGAAACGGATCTTAGGAAGAGGGTCTGCTTGTCTTGGCTATTTCAGAATTTATTTAACGGTGGACTTTTAACTGCCTCTCAAATCAGATTCTCTGGGGCATAACTGTTGCCAAAAAATATATAGATCAATCAATAATTAGGGAGATGGATCTCCACAAGCATTTAACTGGTCATTTTACAACTCTCTCAGCAAGCTGGTCAGAGAGACCACCTGTGGATCATGCTCTCAGCACTGGCTTTGCAGCAGTTCTCTCTTCTGAAAGACTACTTCCTCAGATTGTGACCTTGTGGCCTTTTTTTTCCCGTTTTGACACTTCGTATAGGAAAAAATGTCATGCTTAATCATGAAAACCATTGAAGTTTTTAAGTTGCTATTATCTCTTGGATCCATCGTGGTCTTTTATCAAAGGCAGACCGAATTCAGGGTGAAGTTCCTTGAAATCATTATTGCTGACATTTCATGATGAGAAAAGCATTTAGGTGAGAGACTATTCCCATCACTATAGTGCTTGGAATCTGGTTGCACTTAATCAGATCTCCTGGGTAACTCATGAGGTCAGAATGTGTCTATCCTAACATTAATATTAATGGTGGCTGGTGGTGGTTTCTTTTTTCCTGAAGAATACACTTTTTCCCTTTATATTCTTTTGTGTCTACCTACAGTAGTGCTTATGCTCAGTCAGTGGCCAGTAGAATTACTTTTAAATTCTTGGCAGAAATACACATTCTAAACAAAATAAACAAATTTGTCACATTAAAAGTGCTAATTCTGGAATCTTTTTGGGTTAAATAGCTACAAAAGCTATTCAGTATTCAGAGGGAGATGAAACAAGTGGCTCAGTGTTAGGGCATAGAGATTTTGAGCTCTTCCTCCTTACTTCTTGTTAGGATGGTGACATTTTCCAGTTTTCTTTGTGCTAAAGCTGTCTTTGTATCCTCTGATATATGACCTAACCTAGATACATCTCTCTGAAGGTTAGGTGAGGGACTTTTTTTCTGGTTATGTGGGCTGCATTTTGTGAACAGAGGAGAATGGACAAGGATGAGAAGCAACAGGAATTCTTCAGGAGGTGGATCCCCAAACCCATAAGCCAAACAAGGTCATATAACAGTTTTGGTCTTTGGTTTTCTGATCTTGTGGATGTGCAGTCTGTTACTGATGTGTTCTGCAGATTTTCTAGTTTGTGGTGTGGCCTTTACTATCTCCTCTTTTTGTTATTAGAGGACCTAAAAGGAGTCCCAGTGATGGTGTTGAGTCTGCCATGAGTTTGCCAAGCTGATGTTTCATTTTTCAAATGATTAATTTATTATTATTATCATTTATTCTTCAAATTATTTAGTTTTCTCACTGATAGAGCATTTAGAAATGAGGAATGAAAATCAGGGAATCAGTACTTTTGAGTAAGTATGCTCATTATAGCCCGTAAGCAGCATATGGAAAAGTAGACAGAAGTAGACATATTTTCAGTATTTTGAGATATAAATTGGTCAGTAGCTAACAGTTTGTCACATTACAGTACATTAAATTCATATGGAAGATGCTGCTCTTCTCCATAGCATGTGTAATTTCTATTTTATGGCATCTAGATGGTGGGCTTGAAACTTTATCTCACTGTAGTTTTCTTCAGAGGTGATTTTGGAGTGCTGCACGTAGAATACTTGCTAAAGATTCACTTTTTTTAATCTTCATTAATCAGATATTCCATTGAAAAGGTTTTTGAATTTGAAACAAATCTTTAAGTGATAGATACTTGCTATTTTAACTTTTAGATACTACATTTATTGTTTGTGATAATGGTCTCATAAATTATAACATCTATTGCATTTCCCTTTCAGAAATTGAAATGAAATATTTTTTATTGATTAATGATGGACTATCCACAAGAAAAAAAAAAAGACCCAAACACTTAAAGAACTGTGTAACTAGAAAAAAAAGTATGGATAGGGAACTGTAAACCAGTTTCTCTGCTAGTTCGTGACTCTTGCTGTTGTTTGTTTCCAGTGTTGGTATAAACAACATCTTGGCTTCATTATGTTTCCTTTTGTAGATATCTGATCCATGCATGATCTATGAACAGTACTCATGAATCAACTAGAACAGAGAAAGTTGAAGAGCTCTTCTGGCTAAGACACTGGTTGAGCAATATTTTCTCATCCTTACCTAACGAGCTATCTGAAGGACAGTGTATTTATAGTTATGAGCTGGATAAAAAGATGGCTATGATCTTACTGTAGCCCTGGTTCAAGGAAGCTGTTTCAAATCAACAGAATTAATAAAAGTCTTTGAAAACCACTTTGGGCCAGTATGACTTCATATGTTGGTTTTCAAGTAAATGTTCTATGAATAAGAACAGAACAAGTCTGCGAGCTAGTCAGTGTGTGCAGAGAAAACTCTCACAAAAGCTAACTAAAAGGCAGCAGCCACTGGTTTATGCTCATTTGAAGGTATTAGTGATTTAAATCTAGTATAAAAAGGATGCATCCACACAGCATGCATTACAGCAGTATAAGCATCTAATTTAGCTTCTCTGTTTCTTTCGACTGTGTAAGATAGTTAGGCCTGTGCTTATGTGAATCCTACCAAAATTAGACGCCAGAACAGAGGCTGTGACCTTTGTATTGTACTGAGAATGTTTCTGGGAGCATGGAGTGTTGACTCTGGTTAGACACCAGGTGCCCCCCAAAGCTGCTCTGTTACTTCTCAGCTGAGCAGGGAAAATATCGTGAAAGGTTCATGGGTCAAGAAAAGGACAGGGAGATCACTCCCCAGTTACTGGCACAGGCAAAAATTAAAACACCTTCCCCCGACCTCTCCCTTCTTCCAGGGATCAGTTTTATTCCCAATTTCTCTACGTCCTCTCCCTAAGCAGCACAGGGGGATGGGGAATGGGGGTTGCGGTCAGTTCATCATGTATTGTCTCTGCCAGTCCTTCCTTCTCAGGGGGAGGACTCTTCACACTCTTCTCCTGCTCCAGCGTGGGGTCCCTTCCCCAGGAGACAATCATTCATGAAATTCTCGAGTGTGAGTCCTTCCCATGATCTGAAGTTCTTAATGAACTGCTCCAGTGTGGGTCCCTTCCTCAGGGTGTAGTCCCTCAGGATCAGACTTCTCCAGCATGAGTCCCCCACAGGGTCATAAGTCCTTGCTTGTTTGGGCATCCCATGGGGTCACAGCCTCTTTCAGGCATCTACCTGCTCTGGCAGGGGGTCCTCCATGGGCTGCAGGTGGATATCTGCTTTGCCATGAACCTCCATGGGCTGCAGGAGGACAGCCTGCATCACCACAGTCTTCACCACAAGCTGCAGGGGAATCTCTGCTCCAGTGCATGGAGCAACTCCTCTCCCTCCTCCTTCACTGACCCTTCCCTTGCCTTGGTGTCTGCGGAGATGTTTCTCTCGCATTCTCAAGCCTCTCCTTGGCTGCAGCTGTGCAGCAGGCTTTTCCCTTTCCAAAAATATGTTATCACAGAGGTGCTACCATTTTCATTGATGGGCCTGGCCTTGGCCAGTCCATCTTGAAGCCAGCTCTATCAGATGTGAAGAAAACTTCTAGCAGCTCCTCCTTCCTGTAGCTCCCACCACTACCAAAACTTTGCCACGCAACCCAGTGCAGTGAGGAATTTGGAGATCCCTCCATTGTCTTGAAGATACTTGGATTAACCTTTTGTCACAGTACCATCTGTTACTTATTTACACAAAAAAATAACATGGTGAGTACAACAGGCAAGCCTTATTAAAAGAGCTGCTCGATAGTTTACCACAAATTTTTTTTTTTTTTTTTCCCCAGCACAAAAGTACAGCTTCTGTAAAATAAGCATTCTTTTGTGGAAATTTTGACTTGCTAAAAAAATAATTCATTTCCTTTAAGATGCATTCTGTTTTCTTTCTAACAGCATAGTATAGAGCATCATACAACTAAAATGTCCTCTAAATGGTTTAGAACAGTCTAGGAGCTTAGTCTGTTGGAGAAGAATAAAAGGCAGAATACACCTGAAGGACATGCAATTTTGAGAATATAAGAATTATTAATATAATCAGTCAAAAGGCAGATTTAAGTCCAGCACCTGATCTCTGTAGCAGTGCCTGGTAATGGATGCCAAAAGAGGAGTTAAGCATAGAGCTTGTGCAGAACAATCCCTCCACAGATAGATTTTTTTTTTTCTTGTTTTGGCAGTGTGCAATTGCTGTACTACTTCCATTACTGCACTAAAGCACCATATGTAAATGCAATTTAATGTCAAACTGACTTAAAATAAACGTTTTGATTCAGTTCAGAGCGCCAGAATAGATTCATTCCAGTTAAAGATGTTGACAAGTTTTGTTTTATTGAAGAAAATGGAAATCTTGTTGTTCAAAAGTTACATCTTAGGAGGTTTTCATTGCATGAAAAGGTGTGGTGTTTTTTTGTTTTATTATTACAATACAGGTTGAAAACAAAAGTTGAAATACCAGTATTTCTTTTTTTGGGGGAAAAAAAAAAAATCCAAACTTTGCTTAACTACATGTATATACAATGTTTAATATATAGCAGATTGCAATATGCATCAAAGTAAAATGTGGATGCATCCTTTCTAAAGAAAACAAGGCCATTTTTATGATGATTAATGATGTTTTCATATAGTATTGTAGGGAAAATAGTTTATTTTTAAACTACTTTGGCATTTTCATACAGCATGTAGTACATTTGCTAAACATATGAAGGGGTTCACATAAATAACACTTAAAATGAGGAGGATTTTATTTTGGAACAATCTGAGGCCACTTGTTTGGGTTTTTTTTTTTAAACAGCTTCTTCAATTACCGTTTTTCTGATCTTTCGTATGAAATTGATAGCATATTCAGAATGCTGCAAATCAGAGGAATATGGCTGAGACATCACTAAAGCTTTCACCTCTGGAGAATTTTATTTGAATTAAGGCACAAAGGAAAGGTTAGTGGTCTCGGCTGAGTAAATTGTGGCCATTTACCTACACTGACATCTCATCTAATGAGAAATCTAATATAAAGAAAAAAGGAGACAGTCTTTTCTCCTAGAAGCACACAATATTTGCTCTAGTAAACATTAGAGTACAGACTTTGACCCTGAAAGAAATCTGTGTAGCAGAAAAACATGGAAAAAACAATCCATAGTGCCAGCTCTTAATGCATGTGTCTCTTTTTTTCTTGTATGAACAAAATCCAATAGAATTGACCATTTACAAAGAGAAAAATTCCTACAAGCTATGTGCCAAAAGCTCAACCGTACAATAGCGGGGTGATGTGCATTTCAGATTAATCGTAAGTGATACTATGCAAAGTATTTACAGTACTCCCACCTACCCCTTTTTCTTGAAGTCCATGTCAGATCTCAGAAACAGAAATGCCCTCCAGATGAGAGACAAAGAAGAAAATCCCATGGCATTGCACAGATAATGTGGATGGATAACAAGAAAATTGGAAGAAAGGGAAAAATTATGCCCAAACCTCTTATTTTTTTGGAGGAGAGGAATAATGTGAGATTTGTACAGTAGAATTCTTGAGTACAGATGTACTTAATGAACTTTGTGTTCTCAGTTAACCTAAAGAAAAGAAGAAAGCAACAGGTCACACAAAGAGAACAGCCAGCCTTGGCAAAATGCCTTCACACTCTTGAACTGTTGAAATGAACATAGTAGGGGACTGTATGGAGTAGAAAATCCGACTAAGATGAATGTTTGGAATGTTTCTTAATGCTCTGAATATTAGAATAGCAAATATATCTTACTGCACTTACATGAGGCTTCATTCTGCACCTGTGCTGGAAGCATCATCCTTTGGTACCCTCAAAGAATTATCATCTCCAGTTACCATGGCAGTTGAGTTTCATTACCAGGTTGTGCGTTGAACTATTTTTGGATCTGCTGGCTGGCAGCTTTATTGAAAAGGTTCTTGATTAAAAAGATGGGTTTGGAAAACTTCAACCAACTAAGCAAAGATGACATGGTGGGTTGGGGCAGCAGTGCTGGAACTGTGTAAGTCGTGTAGGGAAGACACTGCCTTTGTCTTGGAAAATACAGCAGTTCACCAGGACAGAGTCCTACTCACTTACTGGTATATGCTTTGATTCTTGGTGTGGTGTTCTATAAAAACTCATGTTTCAAGTGTTCTCTTTGTATGCAATCAGACAACAAACATACTCTGAGTTACTATTATGATAAAGGAAATGGAACAAGGCAGAAGCAGAAGAAATCTCCCTGCAACAAAAAATTACATTTCTCTGGTTATATGCTGCTTTACTGACAAATTGCTGGGGTGTTTTGGTGTGTGGTGTTTTTGGGGTTATGTTTGTCTGGGTTTTTTTTTTTGTTGTTTCATTTGTATTTTTTGGGGGGTGGGATGTTTTGGTTTTTTGTTTTTGTTTTTGTTTTTTTCCTAGAGAAAACCTATTTAAACATGTAAAGTACAATGTAGACAAAGCTTTATCAAAGTAATATTTACTTGGTTTTCTGTATTAGGTTTAGTTTTGATGTCCTATGGCGATTCATAAAATCTTTCTTGTACTAACCATTAGCATTGTAATAACCACAGTAAACCACAAACCCTACTCCTGTCCTGTGAGTTTTGTAGCAGGTTGAAATAGTGAGACAGCAGCAATGGATTAACATGACAGTCAGCTCAGTATCATTGAAAATGAGAGTTTTTGAGGAACTGAATGTTAGATTTGACAATATTCTGAAGAATATATATCAAATATTTGAAGGCTTTTTATGTTGATATTTAAAATGGGAGGAAGAGGAACAATTGAAATGTTTAGCTTGACTTGAACATTAAAAATAAAGGAATTGAAGCAATAGATTGAGAAAATAAGCGAGGAACTGCAATCTCGAGCAGTTTAGTGATTGCTGTGGTCACCAGAAAGACTCTTGGAGTTCTTCCTTCGCTTTGAGCCACACTGAAGTGAATGCTGTAATCACCTGATGAAAATTGGAGTTATTTTTTACCCCATTAATATTTCTTTAAGCATTTTGAGCAAAGTAGAGCAGCTTTCCTGCTCAGAATAGCTGCATGTAATGGGAACTTCATTGGTACAGCCCTGACATTTCTTGCTAAATGGGGAGTGTGAGGCTGTGCTGCTGCCAGAAGCTCATTCAGGGTGTTACTGTCTGGTTTGTAGCTGGCGTGTGTGTTCAGCTTGCTTTGAGTGCTCTTTGTTGAGAGCTTGTTCAATGAACCACTTGTTTTAGAATGAATGTAGGGGTTTGGAAAGCTGCGAATGGGTCTGATCCTGCTTCTGTTTGAGACCTTTCTTTGAAGGGCTCTTACGTTTATGTACCTTTTCTTTAGGGATTCATCATCCCTCATGAAATAAATAGGCAATCAAACTTTAGATACAGCAGTATTAATTGGTAGAACTGTTGCTCAAAAAAATTTGCCGCCTTTAAACTCTCAGCTTCTCAGAATTATTGAAAAGTAGCATTATGAATTCTGTTTATTTGTCTAAAATAATTTAGCACAAGAATCTGCTAGAGAGATGCCACTGCTGAAAGCATTCATCAGTTCAGGGTTATGAGGCTTCTGTAAAGTACATATGTAGTGTCGTGGTTTAACCCCAGCAGCAACTAAGCCTGCCAGTGAGATGGAGAAGAGAACAGGAAAAGTGAGGAAACTCATGGGATGAGATAAAGGCAGTTTACCAGGTAAAGCAAAAGCTGCACACAAGCGAAGTAAACCAGGGAATTCACTGACTGCTTCCCATGGGCAGGTAGGTGTTCAGCCATCCCCAGGAGACCAGGGCTCCATCACACCTATGGTTACTTAGAAAGACAAATGCCATTGCTTCGAACACACCCACCCTTTCTCCTTCTTCCCCCAGCTTTATATGCTGAGAATGATATAATATGGCAGGGAATAGCCCTTTGGCCAGTTGGGGTCAGCTGTCCTGGCTGTGTACCCTCCCAGATTCCTGTGGACCCCAAGCCTGCTCACTGGATGGGGAGAAATATGAGAAGTAGAAGATGCCCTGTCTTTGTATAAGTGCTGCTCGTCCCTGTATTAGCAACACGTTTTTCAGCACATACCCAAACCAGACCCATACCAGCTACTATGAAGAAAATAAACTCTACCCCAGGCCCAATCACCACATGTAGATTGTAGGAGATTGATACAAGTTCACTTACTTATTATGAAAACATTAAATTACCGAATGCTTTCAAGCTTGCAATAGTCCTCTTGCTCACTGAAACTCAAAACAGTGTTTGTGCCATCAAGATCAAGCTTTTTAAAGCTTTTTCCTACATCACAGAATCATAGAATGAATGGTAGAGGTTGGAAGGGAACTCTGGAGATCATTAAGTCAAACCCCCTCTGCCAGAGAAGGAACACCCAAGGCAGGCCACACAGGAATAGATCCAGGTGAGTTTTGAAAGTCTTCAGAGAAGGAGACTCCACAGCCTCTCTGGGCAGCCTGGGCCAGGCTCTGTCACCCTCACAGTGAAGAAGTTTTTCCTCATGTTGAAGTGGCACTTCCAGTGTTCCAGTTTGTGGCGATTGCCCCTTCTCTTCTCACAGGGCACCACTGAAAAGAGCCTGGCCCCTTCTGCTTGACTCCCACCCTGCAGATATTTGTAAACATTAAGAAGATTCCCTCACAGTCTTCTCTTCCCTAGGCTAAACAGCCCCAGGGCTCTCAGCCTTTCCTCAACAGAGAGATGTTCCAGTCCCTTCATCATCTTTGTACCCTCTGTTGGACTCTCTCTCATATTTCCCTGTTCCTCTTGAACTGGGGAGCCCAGAACTGGACCCAGTACTCCAGATGTGGCCTCGCTATGGCAGAGGGGGAGGAGAACCTCCCAAAGCTGCACTTATTACAGCAGGTAAACTGTAAATAACAATACAATTCCTCATTAATTAATTCTTTCTTTTCCCCTGACAGTTATTGAGCCAACTCTTTGAGCAGTGCATTTTGCAGAGTTGTTATGGTCGCCATAAAAAATACACCTCTGCTAAAAAAAGATGCATTTTAAATACAGGTAAATTGCTAAAGTTGGAAACTAAACATGATGCTGAAATTGGAGAACGGGCATTGAACCAGATAAAATTAAATAGAAATGTCAGGCAGAAACACTGTCCTTCAGCAGAACGCTGCTGGGCTTAATGTTAATGCAAAGTCTGCACCTCCTAACTGGATTCACCTCTTGGAGGATCGCCCTGCCCCATGCTCATCCTGAACATTTTTCTGACCCATAAAAAGTGAGAAAAAAAGCAAAGCTGTAGGCATGTGTCTGCCCTGAGAAGCTGAAGTGCTAGGTTGGGCAAGACACACTCTGAGCATGTCAGTGGGTCAGCACTGACCTACGCAGTCTGGTGGCCAGCTTTGGAGGCAAATTGGGGTGATAAACTGTATGTAACCTTTTGCCATCTGCTTGCTGTCTGAGCTGTGTGTCAGGTAATGCCAGTTGACCCATCCTAGGGTATTTGCTGAAGAAATACTGTTGTTGCTTAAAGCCTTTAAGCAGTTCAGTTTTGGGTCTTAGAGAACACTGTTCATAATTGTTGATTTTATTCCTTTTGCCATGTTCTAAAGGTGCTTTGTTATTTCATGAATAATGAGAAAGTATCTGAAGCTATAAATGAGTGCACTCTGCTAGGCAATCCAGAGGCTGTTACTGAAGTTAGTGTGTCCTGATTTGTACCTTTGCCTCGGCACTGTTTGACTAGTGGAAAATGTTTTGTTTGCCTATAAATGTAGGTTTGATTTTTGTTTAGCTTACGTGAGGACCATGTGGAAAACCAGATACATTTTCAAAGTGACCATCTTAAAAGTATGTGTAGAAATCTTGTTGGGATAACCAGCATTACGTCTGCCACACACAATGTGGTTTGGCTGAGTGGAGTGAACCTAGTTTGATGATCTGTGCTGTTTTAATGTTAGGATTAAACACAGGGTCGTGGAGAAGATCAGAAATATATTTTAAAAGAATCATTCACTCTATGTGGGCCCATCTCCTGTATTTATGTCCTTAGAAACAGCACTTAGCAGGTAACCTACCTGTGGGGAAGAGTACATCTCCCCAAAAACAAAAGCAGCAAAATCAAGCCCATGAGAAATTTTGTCATTGACAGAGAATTGCGAGTTCCACAGGTTCCTGTCTTTCACTAATGCTTTTGCACGTTCTGGGCAAACAGTTGCATCATGATACCTTTCGTTGTTGATAGGCACGAAGTGGAGAACAAGAACTTCTTGGAAGTTAGTGTCCTAGCACATGCAGTGAGCAAGGAAGGATGAAGCAGGTCAGAGCTGACGGTTGTGTTTTCACCCTGTACTGGTTCTCACCGTACATTGAATCACTGAAGCCATTGCAGCAATTTATGCTAGCAAGGAAGCACAGATTGTTCTGCAGCAAAATATCTGTAAATCCCACTGTGTAAATCGTCTGCACTGATGCAGAGGAGTTCCCAAACTCAAGCCTGAGGTGGCGGTCGCTGTTACGTAACCAGCATTGCAGGTTCTGTCTAAACTGTGCGTGCAAATCATGATACGCAGTCTTTGGGTCATGATTTTGCTTTATAAAGGATGGAATCTGAAGTCAGTTACAGCCATGCAGTTCTAGTCAAGAAAATGAGATTGCCAAGGTGTAAGTGAGGCTGGATGTTAATGCTTCATATGCCGTGTAGTTATATGATTGATTCCAGATTGCTCTTTTGCAGAATGAGGAATAACCTGAGCTAAAATCTTTAAGTCACTGCAGTAATATATTTTTTTTTTTTTTTTAAATGGGAGTTAAATGTCACTCAAGGCAGCAGATAAGACCATCCATATATGTGGGGAGCCAAGCTGCAAGAGACAATTAGGCGTTTTTTCACGCTGTGAATTCTTAAAGTAGAACCACACTTGTGTCTGTGTGGTCCCTGCTGGGAGCTTTGGTCTCAGGAGAATGTTCCTTGCAGAGAAGTCATATCATTATTTCCTTTCCATCATTAGCATTTCTAGAAACTGTTGGTCAGAAAGGAAGAATATATTCTGTACCACTGCAGCCTAACTGCCTTTTAAGTTCTCTGAAGCCACGAATTGCAGGCTGCAAATGACTATGGTAGTAACAATAATAAGCCAGTGTCTTTTCTGAATTACAGAACAGAAGAGAAAGTAAAACTGTGACTTGTCTTCAGCCTGTTACTTAGCGAGGCATACCTCTGTTGCATTTGGCACACCAAATATATGACTTACACAGCTAGTTCCTGCCATGTGCTTCTTGCAGTTAGCCCTGTGTTTCTGCCTTTGTGATGGAGTGCTAGGGGATCTCTTGCACGGTACTTCAGGAGATCAAGCACACCTCACCAGAATGCTCTGAGGTACAATGGCAGCTACTTTTGACCAAAGGTGGTCAGTTTAGTCACAGTCTGGTGCTTTTATCTAACAATATAGAAAGTAGGATCCCAAGTGCTGCTTACTTCTAACAGCTTCTTTTCTGTCATGTGGTGCCACAGAGCTTCATGTGGCATGTTTGCCAACATGTGGCAGAGCTGTCTGAAATGTAAAGATTATATATAACCAGGCACAAAGCTATTGCCCAGTCCTACAAATGCTGAAAAAAACCCCAACCATATATAATTAAAAGTCAAACTGTGTTACACAATTTCCTACATAATACAGTTTTGAGGATAGAAAGAACCATTTGGAAGACATGCACTTTTTACTAGGATTCTGCCACTGTTCTTGGGGCGTGCCTGGTCCTGCAAGAGAGGACTGAGTTGGTGACATGTACTTACCTATTCCCTTCCCTCCCTAGGACATGGTAAAAGAATAAAGAAAGAAAGCAAGATCCATTACCCATTTATGTTCTGTTTGCTTTCTGTAGCTGAACTGGCATGGACTGTGCTGTAATCTGTCTAGGTCAGCAGAGAAGGAATTTTTGTTCTGAAATATTTCTGTTCCACTGGGTCTTCAGAGTTCCTGGAGTGGAGCACTGTTTTCTCCACCCTTTGCTAAGGGATGTTCTGATGTCATTAGTTATTTCTTTGGGAGGAAGAATTTCAACGTGATGCTTTTCGATAGTTTTCCCACTCTTCACATACATCTTGAAGTATCCAAAATGGGAATGAGATATTTCTGACCTTGTCAGTAGAAAAACACCCAGTTGGTCAGGTTAGTAAAATACGGTCAATTTGATTGGTTTCATTTCATTTAATGTCAACAGTGTTTAAAATCCATGTTTATATGTTTAACCTCCGGGGGGGGGTGGGGAAGAAGTTAAATCCATTTTTCCTTTGAGCTACAGTTGCTCAGATTACCTCAGGAAATGCCAAAAGTTTATGTCCTTGGAAGACTATTTGGTTGAGCTGTCTTAACTAATCGTTAATCTGAAGACAAAAAAAAAAAAAGGCCACAATAAAGTTGCTTCTTGGAAGTGCATCAGCTATTGGCATAGGAACTGCATAAGCAATGAATTCTGAATCTCTATCTCTTGAGTTTTTACTGTGGTTTATCACACTGGAATAAGTGTCCTTTGTTGTTAGTGGATAGCATTCCTCCCTGGTCTTCTAGAAACTTTGAATCCATTTTAAGCATGTCAAGACACATTTTGTTATTATAATGTCCTGGCAGTAATAATTGGAAAGTGTACTGCATGCACATTTGAATATTTATAAGAATTTTATGTATTTTCCATTATTCTGCTTAAAAGTGCATCGTAGCAAATTAGTATTGTGGCTTCACACCAAATTTTGATAATGTATATTGTAGTTGAATCATGCACAGATTCTCTTAAGGCAAATTGAGTTAAATGTAATTTTTACCCTCTCTGAGAAATAGGACCACTGGATGTCTGACTTGAATGCCAGACATCATTCCTACTGAACCTGTCTTGAGAGCCAGGAAATTACAAAGGTAGCTCGAGTGTTAGAGGTTTTGTTTTACTGAGCTGTTAATAGGTCTTGTGTCTTAACCAGCTTCTCCAAAAAGCATAGGTGCTTTCTGAAAAAATATTTGTTGGTGTGTAGGGAGTTGTTTCTATTAGCTGAATTACTTCAGTTTGCTACAACCTTACTACTTAGCTCACTGCGATTTTAGCATTTAGTGTATATTTAGTTAAAATGAGACATCACTAAGAAGAATTTTCTTTCATTTTGTCACCTCTTTGTTTTCACGTTGAAAACCTTACTTTACAAATA
This sequence comes from Megaceryle torquata, assembly GCA_024611175.1. Classification (NCBI taxonomy): domain Eukaryota; kingdom Metazoa; phylum Chordata; class Aves; order Coraciiformes; family Cerylidae; genus Megaceryle; species Megaceryle torquata. The sequence goes on along the minus strand of JANIJG010008447.1, from coordinate 27,574 downwards.
GCTCTCAGCATGTTGCATAATCTGTGGCCATCAAAGGGTCTTAGAATATTGAGGGATGCTCAGCATAAGCAGAAGTGGTTTTTTATCCTGCTCAACAATAGAGAAGATGCTGGAAGAGATAAGACAAAACAGTGTTAATGCTCTCTAGGCCATCATTGTATTTCCTTATTTCATCTTTTAAGTGGCTGAAAGCACCTGATCTTCAATTGCATGCCTTGGCTTATAATTTAGTTATACAATTTATGAAGTAACAAACACAATGTGATCAGCTATATTGCTTTACGATTTAGTGTGCTCCCCTAAATTTTTAAAACATATATGTTCACTTCATCTAGGTGAAACTTTTCAGAGTACTCTAAAGGTTAATGATTTATGTGTGAGTTTATATCTTAATTTATACATTGTCAGTTTGCTTGCAAAGGACAATGAACGACTGTATCTCATGGAACAATTAACAAGTGACAGTTTTGGGTAATTGTTGTGGACCGTTAGGAACATCCCATAGAGAGCTAAGGTTTGGATGAAATTCTTATTGCTGAGACTGAAGTCTTCACTCAAACAAAGCTTTCTTTGAAGTCTGTAAAAGCTTTTACTGAAAGAGAAGATGGGGCAGGATTCCTGCAATGTTAATTTTTTCTATCCTTACTACCATCTTAGGTAATAATTGTTAGATGATGTTTTCTGTAGTAATTGTAGTAAAAAATAGGCATAATTATCTGATACTACCAAAGTGTTATTTTAGCAGTCAGAACAGAAAACATTTGGAGACAGCTAGTCTCATTCATAAGAGTTAAAGGATGAAAATGTATTTATCTTGAGGAAGGTACATCCAAAGTGCTGTGTTTCTGGACAGAGCCTTGCATTTTCTTTGCAGAGAATTCGTTATTTCACATAGTTTATATAACACATAATTGTTAACAGCTTGCAAATTCAACAGACCTTAGAATTTGCTATTAAAGGGTATTTGACCAGAAACTCGTGATCGGACAGCAGGTGATTACTCTGCAGATACTTTCCACAATTCCCCTTGCTCCTAAGACTCATACTTCAGGGCTTCAGCCTTGTTTGTGTGGATGTTTTATTTGGGGACTTTCCCCGTATACTTTCAGGAATTATTTACCTGATCTCGGCTCTTGGCCATCTGGTGCATTCTTCACTCTTCCTGACTGTTTCTGCACGGGATGGGGGTGGCCTTCCCTCTGCCACCAATGCAGCCATCACAGTGAACATCCTTCAGACCACTTCAGCCCCTGCCATATTTGAGAGATCCCGGTATACTTTCTCTATCCCCGAAGATGCACCTGAAGACAGCCCAGTTGGCACCATAAAGGCCAGAGAGCCTCCAAGTAAGTTGCATACTCAGTCAGAGATTACATTACATTTTTGTTGTCACCATTAACCGGAAAGTTCTGCAGATAATGACTATATTTTTATCACTGTATTTCTCTACAAATTTTCCTAAGTGTTTATTCTATCTTTCAAGTATTGAATAGTATTTACTGTTCATATTTACAGCAACTGGTGTAATCACTCCTGTATCAGGATGCTCTTGAGAATAGATGGAGCTTCATGGTACTCTCCTTGGTGGTCCATGAGGATTAGCAACTGCCTCCATTTTCTTCTGGATGGATTTCTGTAAATGGGAGATGGGCAACACGTTGTGAAAGTCCAAGGGTCTGTGTGACGACATGGCTTCTGTTAAAGCTTCAGCCATGCAAGATGAATCTCAGATCAATGCTCATGATCAGAGACTATCCAGAAGTTCTGTAGAATCTCCCCCATCCCCCCAAAGAAACCCCAACCCACAAACAAATGAACAAAACCAAAAAAAAAAAAAGCCACTTTTCCCCAAACTAAGTGGTGAAGTCCAGGTGAAAATTTATGGGACCTTTTGGAAATCTATTTAATCCACTTGGCTTCTTTATCATTTTTAGAGGGGAATGGGTTACCTCCTGCCAGGCCTTAGTCATAAAAAATCCTGTCCTGAGAGACATATATATATATATATATATTTGGTTCCTATACAGAGCATTGGGAGCCATGAGTCCAGATACCAGCTTGATGATGGATCTGTACATGTAAAAATGGTAGAGGCAGAGGTTTTATATATGTCTGATTAGTCAGGTCCTCCCATTTTCTTCTCCTTGGAACGACAGGGCATGGAGCACTACGCTCAGGGTGAGGTAGCACCTCTGGAGTGGCTTTGGTAACAAGTCTGCACTTTTAGGTAGCTTTTGCTTTAGATAGCATCTGATGCACACGGGTTCTAACAATGGTCATCCACGAATAGTAAAATGCAGTTCTTTCAGAGAACTGCCACCTTTTTAATTCCTTGCTATAATGAATGACTCTGTGTAGTGAAATTTCTCCCATAAAGCTTATTTATAGGAATGTTTTTTTCTCTATTTTAGATTGGGGGAAAACCAAGAGGCTATTATACTGTTTTTCTAGATGGAGTTTCATCGTACCAGTGGGATGAAAATCAAACAGTTCACAAGTGGACAGACTATATGCAGTCAGATCAAGCTTGTGCAGTTTTTTATTTTTTTTTTTCACCAAAAGGCTCCAGGGGCAGGAAGCAGGAAGTGTAAAAAGCCCAGGAAAGTCAAACATCTGTGTAGCTTACATTTATTCTGAATTCAACTGCATGCATTTTTCACAGATGTTATTACCAGCCTTCACGTTATCACTTTTGGTTTGTTTGTTTGTTTGTTTTGTTGGTTTGTTTTTGTTTGTTTGTTTGTTTTCTATTTCCATTTCTAGATTCTTTAGAAGTGGTTTCTTACAGAATTTCCTCTGGTGATCCACATGGAAGATTCTCTATTGACTCCCAGTTTGGTATCATCCGCACCAAAAAACAGCTTGACCATGAAACTCAGTCTGTTGTGGTGCTCACTGTTCAGTCACAGTTGGGTAATTCCCCTATCTACAGTAGCACCCAGGTCAACATATCTGTGATAGATGTTAATGACAATCCTCCTGTATTTCTTACCAAAGAAGATAAGGTAAGTATTTCACATACCCAGCCTCCTGGCACTGCTGTTTACATTGCTCATGCAGAAGACAAAGACAGTGGGCTAAATGGGGCAATCAGATACAGTATTGCAAGCAAGCAGTCAAATGCATTTAGCATTGATCCAAGTCTTGGAGTGGTAAACCTCACCAGGACGGTGTTTGCGGATAAGCAGCAGGAATATACGCTACATATAGCAGCCGAAGACTCTGGAAGTCCTCCTCTGACTTCTTTGCTGACATTGACAGTGATTATTGAAGAGCAGAAGGTGGGCCCTACTTTGTTTTTCCAAAACTTGGTGTATCAAGTAGAAATCAGTGAAGCTACCTCTCCAGGTGCCCAAATCCTTCAAGTTCAAGCACACTCACTTGATCCACGCAGCGTTACTGCCAAGCTGACCTATTCCTTAGAGCCTAGCACAGATTCCGTTGCATTTGGAATCAGATCTGACACTGGCTGGATTTATCTTCGGAAACATATAAACTATGAACATGCACAGATACTAAGTTTTAGAGCCCTTGTCAGCACCTCTGAGGATGAAAACCTCAGACAAAATGCAAGTACATCAGTAATAGTTAACGTCCTGGATGAAAATGATAATTCTCCCATGTTTATGTGTGAGAGCTACTTCTTTGAGATGGAGGAGAATCCAGTTCCCAGGGGTGTGGTCGGCACTGTAACAGCTGTTGACAAAGACTCGGGAAGAAATGGACAACTTTCCTATTTCCTCTTGTCGGATGGAAAGTATTTCAAGATGAATTCCAACACAGGTAGCATTTTATGATTTGTAATCTGCCTAATACTGCTTTTGGAAAGCAGCCTTCCCTAAGGGAATGGAAGTAAAGGGTAAAGCTTTCAGGAACTGCTGTGAATCTCTTGGGTTGATATGTGAATATTCTAACTCAGAGCTTCACAAGTTGGGGAATGAAATAAATATGATACATGTTAACAAAGGATGAAATAACCCATAGGATTTGATTTATATTTTTTTTTTCATTACTTTGTTATGTTCTCCTGGTCATAAGTTTCAGTGTTTGACTGTAACAGATTAAAAGGTGGGAGTTTTAAGTTATAGCTTCAGTAGATCATATGAGGAACTTAATTACGTGTAATCAAGTACAGTTGAAAAGTACATATCAGCCATAAACACCAAATGACACTTGAAAGCTACAATGATTTAAAATATTTCTGTAAACTTCCATAAGTTACATCAAAACAGAGTTGATGTTGTACATGGCACCACAGAAATAAGATTGGCTGAGAGGAATTTTTCATTGCACGGGGTGTACTCTGCAGTGAATCACAAATGCCCCAGAACACAGCATGGACAGCCCAGAGGAAGGGAATCCTGCAAGGAACATGGGCACTGTAAATAATCCCATTAGGCAAAATGGTGCGTAATGAGCAATGACCTCCTGTTTAAAATACCTGCTCCCAGATGTCCTGTCGTCATGAGGAGGGAATAGGCTCTCCCAGAATTTCTCTGTATGAGTCTTAAAATAAAACTGTTCTTTCAAAGAAGGTTTTTGTTGACTACATTTATGGTAGTTTAAAGGCAAACAGAGTACTAGGAGTTAACCAAGAAAATCCTAAAATAGTATGCAGTTATCTGTGTGAAGGACTCTGGTCAACCACAGATCTACAGCTATATTGAGTATGGTTGAGCTGATGGAGAGAAGATTAGGTCAGATTTATTCACTGGGTTTACCAGAATGTATAGGAGACATAAAGTTTCCTAATTAATGTGCAGACATTGTGTTGAGAATTCCCTAAGCAAGGGGCATAGTAAAGGCAATTTGTCAGCAGTTGTTAAAACCCTGTTCTCATGTATTATCTGTCCTGAAGAAAAAGGCAGATGAATTTCTCTGAAAGGTCAGTGTGCTTGTGCATAGCAGTTTATACCTTTGCTCTGGGGCATCTGCTGTGCAGTAAAAGATGTAATGTGGTGCTAAAGTACAAGTGCAAATTATGAGTGACTGAATGTTTCTGGGGAAAGGAGCTTGGAAAACTGACACTATAAGGTGTTATCAGAAGATATGTGTCATCATTTCACATATAATTGCATGGAGTAAGATGAGTGCTGGCATATATTAAGTAACTAACTCCCTTTCCTCCTTCGTTTTCTCTGCCCATCAGGTGAAATCATAAACTGGGTTGCACTAGACCGTGAAAAACAAGCCCACCACCAGCTGACGGTGCTGGCGATGGACCACGGGTCACCACGGCATAACACCACCATAACCGTGTACATTGCTGTGAGAGATGTCAATGACAACCAGCCCTTCTTCCCTCAGGCAGGGCCTGGGCAGGAGCTGCACCTCAAGGTGGGTGCTGGCGGTGGGGTGCTCTGCCGTGCTCCGAGCACCACCCTGTGGCAGGAGCCCAAACACCCATCCCACTGTGAAACACTGTATGGCACAGAAATAGAAACATCACCCATTCCTAATGGAGACCACGGGTATATTTGGAAATTTCCAAATTTATAAAATGATTCCATTTCTTGTATGCTGTTAGACGTAAAGGATATACGTGCAGAATTTTATTTATGTATGCATTAGAATCTCTTTTAATTCCTGTCCTCTGAGTCTGCTGTAATAAAGATTTTTGTGTCAGCAATACATGCAGACTCTAAAAGAGGATCGCTAGAACTGTACTATTTAACCATTTCCTGAAATGCTTTTTGCACTGTCTGTAAATATTACTGAAATAGAAAATAGAGCAACAGCTAAACTCTTCCATTGTGGCAAAGAATTTATTTTAAGTCTCTCTGTTATCCATGTCTATTTGCAAATTATTTATAAATTGCTTAATGACAGGTTTTGGAAGGGCAGCCATCAGGGACACTTATTACCACTGTCTTTGCAAAAGACTTTGATTCTGGGAACAACGGTGTTGTATTATATTCAATAGAATCAGGTAAGTGTTATTCATAAGAAAAGATACATTGAAATAACTAGAGTTTTAGAGGTGCCATGTATAGTTAAGGATTTTATGTCTGTTTTGTGCCTGTTAAAATAAAGGTGCCTGTGTAAACAGGAGTCAGGCTGATCATATGTCTTATGAAGTGTCTAAGGAGGTGCAAGCAGCTGCCTTTCCTCCTTTCTCCCTCTGCCTCTTCTTCTCAGAGCTTTGGTTGCTTGTGTGGCCAGCCAGAGAGCATTCAAGTAGCACTCATAAAAGATGAGGACCGTGGTCTTGTACTGTACAGATCAGTGTTTCAGTCAGTTTTTTAATATCTTAAAAGAAAGATGATCTCCCTTTTCCCATGATTAATTGAAAATTTTGCTGCTAAAAGAATGGTTCATGACAGTCTGAGACAGGGATCAGAAGTATCAGCAGATAATCTGGGAAAACAGTGAGGCTTGTGGTTTTTAGTTCATGTTTCACCCATTTGTGTAGTACTGTGTTAGCCTGACATAGTGTGGCTGCTTAAAAACACTTCTTGTTAGTTTTCCTCGTAATTCCTACACGAAGTAGTAGTTCACTTCTGGGGAAAGCTATAGCATTCATTTTTGTTTGCAGTGAAATCAGTAACAGAGCAGTCTTAAATAGAATACGAGTGGGACCAGGGCATTAATACTTGTAAGAGACATAGATGTGATCTCTGGTTTTACCCTATACCACTTGCTACATTTTCACACAAAGGAGAATTCCGCCTGTAACGAGGAAGATGTCAGTTCCTCCTCCTTCACTTCACTATTGGCTCAAAACAGCAAAAGGTGCCAAGAACAGAATTACCTTTTTTTTTTTTTTCCATTTTGCTACCCCCTTTATTCTACCAAATTAATGCAAACACTACCTTTTAAGCTTGGTAGTTGTAATCTATAGTAATTTGCACGTAGAGCACACTGTTCAAATACTGAACAAAATAGGGCAAAGCTGTGTTGCTCCTCACCCTTAAAGAACAAGGGAATCTGTAGCCCTTTCTTGACAAAGTTGAAATTACCAACAGATTTCCATGGATTATGTTGTACTGTGTCTCTAAGTACCCTTTTGACTTCTGTGGAAATCCCCAAGGGCCAGAGAATGAACTCTGCTCTCTTCCACAAAGAGATGCTTATAAAAAACGAGACATTTAATGATGCTGTTGAAAATTTTGCAGTTGAAATATATGTAGATAATAAAAGACCACAGGGTCAGTTTATACAAGTGACTGCCTCTTCCAGAGCAAATTGGAGAGAACAGTAGACTTCTGCATTGTGAATAATAATATTTTTCATTAAATGATCCCTCTTAAGAAAAAGTGAGTGGGTATTACTCAACCCTTTGTTTGAAGAGTGATGGCCAGGCTATATGGTAAGCAGTCTTCAGGGACCTCTGCCTGTCTATGTATATCTAAGTTCAAATTGCACACTGGATTTTCTCACTGGCTTCACTGTAGAGCCTCAGAGGGGAGTAAGTAAGAGCTCAAATTATAAAAATGATTAGCAATGCTAAATGTGATTGGTCTTGCAAATGCTGTCTCTAGAAAGAACAAAAGGATAAGAACAGCAGCAAAAAACCCCTCTAAAAGAGCCCTTTCAGCCTTGGAACTACATATTTTCCTGATAAACAAACCCAAAACCAGCTGAAATTCTGATACTAATTTTTGTTGTTGTTGTTAGTTGGCTCACAGCCTTTAACATCTGGTCTTCTGTTTCATGGTGAAGTTCTTGCCTGGCTTGTATTTTAAATAGTGTTTTCTAGTTCTGGGACATTGTTCAGTACTAAAATGTGAAGAAGAAAGATGATCTGATTTGCAGCCATATTTGTTAAACACAAAGACATCAGGTTAATTGGAAGACTGCATGCAGATCAGTGCTCTTCTCAGCAGTTGAAGGACTGCCACAACATTAAGAGCTATCAGTGTCAGTGTCAGCTGTTAAACTTGTAAGATCACTGGGTATTTTGTAATGTTCTCGATACCTTAAAGAAATGCCAAGCTAGCAGCACTAGATTAAGCTACGCAGGAGGGCTGATGACAAATGCCAAGAAATTACATAAGGAAAAATCTGTAAAAGAACTATAAGGTTTGCACAACAGATGAACTTTAGCCTTCAGAGAAGTGTTTCCTTGCATGTGCTCCTCTTACTTCCCAGAAAATCCAAACAAATCATCCTTAAACATCCATGCATTTATATGGAAATGCATCATCATATGGCCATAGCTCCACTTTTGTGTTACCACCAAAGAGTAACCTAATTCAGAGGGAGCTGAAATCCAAAAAAGTGATTTCTTTGACTGCCAATAGGTTATAGGACAGCATTTATAACAAGAAATAGTCTTTATTTATAGTGCATCATAAATGATTGCTTTGTGTGTTGAGTAGCGCTGGCAAAGTAGAGGCTTTAAAGGGATATTTGGACCAATTCTGCACCTTGGCTACATGAGCACCTGCCCAGCAGAGTGCTAGGAGGAGCCTAATTTACACTGGTAATGCAAATTAATTGGCAAGTGTTATACATACTTGTTCTCCAGGGCGATTTGCAAGCAGCATGCAGGGAGCTGTGACATTGCCTTCCTCTTCTCTTCAGAGAAACAACTTCTCTTTCATCTCAAAGGAGAAGTAGATGACCAAGGTGCTAAGTATTTGAAAACATAGGGAAGATACAATTCTTTAGGAAATTAGGTAAAAATGTGCAGCTAATTATCACTGCGTTCTGATGTAAGGAATATCTTGAAAACTCTAGTGCTACTTTCTGTCTGCTTTCTGGGCTATTTTGCCTCCATGATGGCTTGAATGGTCTGCCAGAGTTCACAGCCACACGTTGCCTGGTGTTTCTCAGACCATCTTGTTTTTTTTTTTTGGTCCAAAACTCCAGTTTCTTTGATTATATTTGAGAGCATAGTTGAGAAAGTGACTGGGCTTTGGAGAACCTCATGTAAATGAAAGCCTGGCCAACAGGTTGGACAATATAGAGCTGGAAAAATTTAAGTGAAAAGGCATATCCATTTATTAGCATGTTAGGGTAGAGTTGCAAGCACAAGAAGAGACCGGGGCCATGAAACTCTAGTTATGGAGAGGTTTTTGGGTTTTTTTCCTGAATTTCTTTCTTATCCATTTCTCCTATACCTTCTTCCTTTTTTTTTTTTTTTCCCTACAAAAAAGGACATTTTTAGGATGTATGATACAAGCAGCAGTTGCCTAATTCAGGTGACTTACAGAGATGAAAGCTGAGCAGAAATTCCTGGAAGTCCAGGGGGCATAAGCTTTTGCAGCAATGACTGACATGCTCTTTGAGTTTAAAACTTAAATCCACCACTTCCAAACACTTCCAAAATAGAAGCTCTCTGGATTGACACCTGTTGCAGTTGAGCTCAGCTTTCTATGTTCTACTACCTGAAACAGAAAACCAAGTATTAGACTTTATGCTAAGAGGTACTGACTGTCTCATCACTGTCGATCTTCATAGTCTTATGCTCAGATTGAAATTATGTACTTGCAATGTTTTTGTTCTTCGATCACTTTTTTTTTTTTTTAACTATCTTTTATTTTTGGTTCAGTTTGGTAGCTCCATTTTGGTAGAAAAATGAAGGGAATAGTTTTTGTACACTCCTGTTTACTGTTTTCTTTTTCTTGTTGGTTCTCCCTATCAGTTATTTTTAAATGTCACTTTTAGCAAAATGTTAAAAATATTGCATGCATTTCACATTATGTGTTCTGGTTTTCATATCTCCTCTGCCTTTTGTTTAGCTGGGATTTTCTGTCATGAGACATTATATGGAACAAAATATTGTATCTGTGAATGCAAAGTGTTGGGACCTAAACCAGGAAAGTAACCAAAATCTATTCATTAAAATAGTTATAAAGCAGCATTAATATTTTGAAACTATCATGAAAAATGCAGAATGCAGGACTGTCTCGTTGAGTATAATCATCTACATATTGTTTCCTTTTGTTGGCAATTTCCTCATTACGTTCCAGACTGTGAGAGTCAACCCAGAAGGGACTCATGGAACATTAGAAACCTATAGTCAGTCAAAAATAGCAGAACAATATTGGAAAAACCCCTCCCAATTATTGATTGTGATAACCCTGTTTTCTAACTAGCCTGCTTAGTGTTTAAATTCTGCAGGGACAAATATTTCACAGTTTCAGGTGAGGTGAACAGATACAAAGATGAACACCTATCTGTGCAGTTTGCATGTGTAGATTGGAGAACATAACCGGCTTCATGCTCCCTTAGGTGCCTATGGAAATGTAGTTCCTTCTGGGTGTTTTGTGTATTACATCTGCACTGAATTTATTTTCACCACATTTGCTTATTAGAATAGCAGCTGTTATGCCACGTGACTTTTTAGCCCACTTGAACACCTTGTTAAAAATGGACTTAGCAAAAAAGTTGTCTCCATAGTATTTTAAGAGAGGAGTAGTTATGACAAGTATGTTTTTCTCAGTTTCTAGTAAGATACACCAAGTAATAGATTCCTTCCTATTTTACTAAAAATTGGAAAGTAATTTTTATTGCATTCTTTGAAAGTGAGGGAGGCGAGTGTCGGTTTCTTTTCCAAGGTAACAAGTGGTATAATGAGAGGAGACAGCCTCAAGTAGTGGCAGGGGAGCTTTAGGTTGGATATTAGGAAAAATCTCTTCACTGAAGGAGTTGTAAAGCACTGTAACAGGTAATGGAGTCACCATTCCTGGAGGTATTTAGAAGACACATAAATGTTCTTAGGGATGTGGTTTAGTGGTGTGCTTGGTAGTGTTAGGTCCACAGTTGGACTTGGCAGTCTCAAGGATCTTTTCCAAACTAAAAGATTCTAAGTCAAAAGAGCCATTTTCTCTTCAATGACAGAATTTTTCTTTGCAAGTCTAGAATAAATGTAATATGATTTAGCTGCAAGTAGTAATTTTAATTAGAAGTTTCTTGGTATTAGCACGCAGCCAGTCCTTGATGAAAGATGTAAGCATGATTTCCAATACTCACATGTTGCTCTGCAACAGTTTACTATGAGATTTTAGCTACTACCCCCAGCTAGCTCCTGGTCCAGAGCACAGTCAGGGCAGGTGGCATCACTGTAGTTATGGTGTCTTAGGGTGTCCATAGGGCAGAGTCTGTGAGGGACATGAGCCAGTTGTCTATCCAGCATCACTTAATTGAACTTTCACACCAGCTCAGAGACCCAATTCTTTCTCTGGCTCCATCTGCCAACTTATGTTGGGAGTAGGAGTACCAGTTCTGGTGTGAGTAGCATTGGTACAAAGTTGAGCGCTTGCATTAGTACTCCATAGGGTGTCTTTCTGGAGCTTTCTAAATTCAGAGTAAGTCATTTATAAGAACTATATACTTGATGAAAAAAGAAATGAACCAAATGAGCCAGAGAGATCCAAATGAGTGCAGCAGGTTCCCTTTCCTCTGGGTCTGGCTATTTCTTACTGTTAATTGCAAAGTTCAGTATTTTGGAGGCAAACTGAAGAGATCTGCAGTAACTCATATCCATTTTTCCCCATAGAAGAGGAGATAGGATACTTCCAGATTGATGCTGTCACTGGGGAGTTAAGAACCACCCAGTCTCTGTCATACGCTGAGAGATCAGACTACAGAATGATGGTCACAGCCAGGGACCAGGGAATGCCTTCACTTCAAGGACATGCTACTGTTTACATCCAGGTACTTGTTTATGCTGTACAGATAGAACAGTTATATTAGATACTTAGTCTTTGAAAAAAAAAATAAAAATGGGAGAAGCTAGGGAAATAAGCTAAAGAAAAGAAGTTAAAAAATATAAACACCTTGTCTCATGGTAATTTTCATCAGCCATTTTTCTGTTGAGGGAGGAAATGAGGGGGCAGACTCCTTTTGATTTGTTAAGAATATACAACAGCGTTCTGTTCTGGGTTGTCTTGAAAATAGATGATGTTTCTCCTTTAGTAGGAGGTCATTATGAACACTGGACAAGAGAAGGAAAAAATCCAGGTAGTCAGGATGAAAAACAAATATCAAGAGGGGCTGAAAGGGGAGGAGAGAGTAGATTGATTAATTTATTTTCTCCACACTGCTACTCTCTTTTCTAAATTCTGTCTCTGTAACCCAGTATAAGGATAGCTCATTCCTTTCTGCTGCTTTATACCAGGCTGCCCCTGCACGGGAGTGAGAATCCAGCCTGTGTGCTTACCACAGCCAGCTACCTGCTGTTCGTCAAGCCGCAGCGGGCTGCTTTTGGCCAGACCATCTGCATGCTCCTGTATCAGAGGCTGAATGTCACTGTGTGTCACCCAGAAGGTTAATTCTGGATAGCTTGGAAAAAAATGATTCAGTAAAGACAAGGCAAATTTAGTTGCCACGGTTAAAGAGATGCTTTCATTTTAAAGCATTAACTCAAAACACTGAAGCAATCTATAATGAATGACATAATCCTCAAAGAAACCCAGCTATACGTGTTCAGCAAACTGCATCACGTACAGATTCTTTGTCATACCTGTCCCTGCGATGTTGTCCTATGGAGAAAACCAGTTGAAGTGTTTCAGAGTAGGCAAGAGATAAGCAGTGTTCAAATTGCCCATCTTTGGACCCCGGTGTTTCTAAGGGTGTGAGACAGTCTTGTGACTTTTTTTTAACATGGGAATGAAAGATAGAATTATGGAATGACTGCCCAATGACTATTTGAACTATTACAGAGCATGCTGAGTTTGTTTTCTGTCTTTGAGGCATACTTAGGAATAAATATTCTCACAAATAATAAATGATTAAACTTTCAGTTAAGGAAAACAATTTTCATACATTATTCATAATAACAATGGGAAAATATTGCAGTCTTTGTGCTTTTGTTGCAGGTAATCCCACTTCCCAGTGGAATCTTCTCTCAAGATTTCAAGCATTTTGTCATACCTGAAAATTTTAAACCCGCACAAGTCTTAAACTCTTTGAAGTGGCCTGATAATCATCTAAAAACTAACAGGAAACTGCATTTCAGTATCGCTAAAGATGATGATGATGACGGTTATGCTCATTTTGAAATAGATAGTTTGACAGGAGACCTTTTTCTTTCCAAGGAACTTGACTATGAAACAGCTTCGCACTTCCTTTTGCAAGTTATTATAAAGGATTATAATAATAATCCTCCACAGAATAACACTGTCTTTCTAAGTATTGATGTAGAAGATCAGAATGATCATGGTCCATGTTTTCAAGATGACTTTGTAGTGATTGGCGTAGAGGAGAACGTACCTGTTGGAACTCCAGTTTACACTTTCAATGCAAAAGATGGAGATGGCAGTTTTCTGAACAGCAAAATACAGTATTCCCTGGAAATGAATAACATGGGTGAAAATCTATTTCTTCTTCACCCTTCATATGGCACCTTAACCACAGCATTTCCACTAGACAGGGAGATGACTCGCTCTGTGATCCTTACAGTGTCTGCGGTGGACCAGGCAATAAATCCGACCGATCGCAGGCTTGATTCCCTGGCTGTGAAAATTGTTATTTTAGACATCAATGACAACAGGCCCAGCTTTACATCTTCACCTCATTCCTATGTTATGGAGGATGTGGAGGTGGGCTTCCTTGTGCACCACATAATTGCGAAGGATCCTGATGAGGGAAGAAATGGACAAGTCACATACCACATTCTTTCAGGAAATGAAAACAAAGCATTTCTGTTGGATAAAATCACAGGTACTGTAACTTCTGTTCTCTGGAGTTTCTTGTACTCTGTACTCAGGCTGATTACCTGGAGCAGAACACCCCACGAGCATGGCACTGGTCATGCACTGTGGGTGCAGTGTGTCTGGGGAGGTCTAAAGTGCTGATGAATTTGATTTTTTCAGCCCTAGGAAATTCTCTAGTTCCCGAATGAGTTCTGTAACTATTGTGCCATCTACACACAAATTAAAATCTCTCTCTAATAGTTGCAGTATTTTCTGGTTCTTATTCTGATTTTTTTAATCCTTTGTGACACAACTGTCATTGATTTGCAGAGCTCCTATTTGCCTAACTTATTTGCAAAAGAGGGCAAGTGAAGTTAAAAAGTTAAAACTGATGTTAAATAAAAAGGGCTCGCTTGCATATTCCAGGAATCCCAGCTGCCTTGATGTCATAATGAGTATTTCTGGGGCAGTTAGCACTCTGGAGGGAATCACAGGTAATGATTGACTCCAAAGTCAAAGCTTGCAGCAGTGGCAAAGCATGAATGGTGATGATACATTGAAGTTGTGAGTGCTGGAACAACTTGGATCCTAACCTGGACCTGAATACATATTTAATACCTTTTTCATTATAATAGGACTCTTAACTACAGCCCAGCTTCTGGACCGTGAGATTCAGGAGCGCTACAGTTTGACGGTCATGGCTCTTGATGATGGCAGCCCAGCTCTCTCCACCATGCAGGTTCTAACTGTCAATGTTCTTGATGTGAATGATGAGGCCCCAGTATTTCTGAAGCAACTTTATGAGGCTACAGTTCGTGAAAACCAAGATCCAGGAGAATTTGTCATAAAGGTAGAAGCTGTGGACAGAGATGCAGGTAATTTCTGTCCTTTTGCTATTCATTTCATTGTGGACAGATCAAATCTTGCTGCCTGCTGTGGTTGCATGTACAGGTGTTGTGCTTTTCCCAAGGTAACATACGAGTTTTGAGTTTCAAAACGTGGGGTTTGGTTTAGAACCTCAACCTTTATTTGGGTCTTGAAAATACTCTGACTTGCCCCCTGGGATATCTTCAACTCTGAACTGGTATGGTAAGTGTAAGGTGTGCACTTGCGTGATGAAGAGTATCTCAGCATTCTGTAGCTTTCATGTGACGATAGACACTGTGCTCTGCTTATAAATCAACAAATAATGTTCAGCTCAGCTAAAGTTACTATTAGAATATTTTGTCACTCTCAATCAGAGAGTTATGAATCAATAGAGAAGGGTCTTGGCTTTAAAACAGAATCAGCAAATATGCACTAATCTTTTCTGACCAGAGAGGGGCACTGTCATCCAAGATTTTCCACCTAGTTGAGCTGTGAAGGGAGTGTGGAAGCCACTCTGGATTTCAAATAGCATTTTATGTCCGTAAGAATGTTAACTCATTATTTTTCAAACATACATGGATCCAAGTAAGTAGGGGTGGTTGGTGGGCTCTTTGAATCACAGGTAAGGACTCAACGTGTGAGAGTCTTTGCTAAGCAACAAAAAATTCTCTCCAGTTTTTCAACTGCTTGCTCTTTTGTAGTTTCTAAAATGCATCTGATGTTACAGGTAGTCTGTGTGCTGGAAAGAACCTTAAGTAATACCACACGCAGTGTGTACAGCTGGTGTAACATGAAGCAGTTACACAGAGTCTGTGGTCTGCAGTAAAGGTAAAATCTGGAAAGAGAATTAAATACTATAGTACTGCTGCAAGTGGCCCAAAGGTTGTCTCGGTTTTGTGAATGACTTCCTTTTTACCGAGGGTTCACTTTCTGCACATCTTTAGAATTGTTTAAGGTTCTGCTATCCAAAAAAAAGATCAGAGTAGATCTTGCTAGCAAAATTTTCTGCATTCAGTAAGATTTGACATTTTAACGTAGAGCAGGTATTGATTACAAAAGGCTGATGTGAGCTTAACAGAGGTCTTGTATAGAAAGGACATTTCCCCACAAGTATGTAAAGTATACAGAAATCAGGGATGGCTGGGTAGCCCTGTCTATGAGAATCTTCATGAAAGCTGAGCAGAATTACAGTCTACTTCTGTAGACTTCTCTCTTGCAAGTGTTTTCTTTCTTTTGTGGATCACACTATTAAAAAAAAAAAAAGGCAGTATTTGAAGTAAAAGTTTGCAAGATAATAGAGAAAAGAAGTAGGTATTTGCTTGAATTCCTCTCCCTCCTTTCTCTGTCCCTTATTTATTGCACATGTTGTGGGAAATACAGCAGAAGGGAAATTTTGGGAGCCGTTATGAGGAGGGAGTGGGGCTGGCTTGGCAGGGTGGAAGGGAAGGGCATTCCAAGTGTACTAGGTGGCACAGCCTGCGCCTGCCTGTGCAGACACTTTGGGCTGGAGCACTATTGTGGCTGATGGTTCCTTCCTGAATTTTTTATTTTTTTTTTAAAGTGCATGTTCCATTAACCACAGTCCTTCTGTTGGCTCTTTTTCTCACATTTTCCTGATTTGGCCCCACATCATATGCATGTAGCAGTATTGCTCCAAGCAAATACTGAAGTGATACTCATTGCATTAAGACAATAGAATTTATATCGGAGTCATATAAATATGATGCTGCTCACTTTTCTTACCTTTTTGGAACAGAATTTTTAAGTAAGACAACTCCTCTCATGATGTTCCCTATATTTTATGTGCTTTTTTTTTTTTTCCTTTATTCACTCTTACAGCTCACATGTCAGTAATAATTGCATAGTCTTAGTGGAGGACTTTTCTCCCATCACAGATATTTTATTTTTTTTTCCCCCTACTTCACATATTCTCTGACTGACCACAGGGAGGAATCATTTTTACTGACAGTATCAGCCATCATCAACCTTTCATTTGTCTTTCTATCTCATTCCCTGTGAAGGGAAGGAGGGATAGCAACCAGCTGTCACTTTCTTTGTGTTTGACCCAAGATCTGAGCTTGCTTCCAGTTCAAAAAGTCTTTTCTTTTTGGAAATCACTACTAAAATTTTGCTTATAGTGCTTTTTTTTTAATGTGGGTATCTGTGAAAACATCTTGTGTGGCCAACTCCCCCCCTGCACATTACAAGAGCTGCACTTACTGCAACTCTACGTTGCTTCACTTTCTCTTAAGTCCTATTACGGTGTGGGAGCTCTCCACCCACCCCAAGGCCAACATCCAGCAGAGCAATGCAAGTTATTGCAAGTGTAAAGACATGTGTTATACAGGTCAGTGCCGGAAAAAATGCATGGGAAAGCAAAGATACTTGCAGCATGTTTAAGATAGGTCAGGGGTTTGTCTTGGGACATGTCTTTGCAGAAGCTTTTGAATGAACTGGACTAGCATTTGCCAAGCTCAGCCTTTAACCAGCTCTCTGTTTCAGTAGTTATGTCTGAAGCCTTGGAGGAAAAATCTCAGAAGATGAACAGAGACTGCTGACTTAGAGTTATGAGACAAGGCTTACTGCTGTTCACCAGACATTTTATCTCGCTTGTATTCATGGATTATCATGGTCCTAAGTATTATGAAGATGAGACTTGAGCCTAGATTTGGGTCAGTGGAGACATTTGTTGTCATTGCTTCTTCACCACTGCTGGCACTAGGCATATCCACAGTGTACTACCATGGCTGCTGCTTCTGAGAAGCTGTTGGGAGCACAGGGGCTCCTTATGCTGTGGTGGGAGAATGGAAAAATGGCCTGAAGCTTTTCCTGGGCTGCAGCTCAGACACCCATGCATCCACTCCCCAATTTGGCCTGCAGGGAAGAGAGTCCTTGCCAAGGGGCTTAGCTCCTTTTCCAGCTCCTAATGTGCAAGAAGAATAGTTTGTTTCTCATTTCAGTTTGTAATTTCAGCCCCCAAAATGCGACCAGCAATACTGAATAATTAACCAACAGCTTGGATCAAGTGCAAACATGTCAGCTGCTGTGCCGTGGTATGTGAATGCATAGAGTCATCATGCTCCTCCCTTGGGCAGGGTGTGCAACTTTCTCCTACTGCTAGCTGTGCACTTCTAGCAGATGAGTATGAGATAGGAGGCAGTAACTACGTGGTAAATAAATGTAATTAATGTGTCACATATCTCTGTCCTTTAAGAGTCAAAAGTGTTCATTTGCACAGTGTGTCAGCTGGGATGGCCCATGTATGTTTTTTTTGACACTGTCTGTAACTAATATCCTTTGTAAAATCTGCTGGTGAAAAGCACTGAAGCAGTTCAGTTGCAGAAGACCATTAGCTAACGGTTACTAGCAACCCTACAATGTCATGTGTCTCTTTTTTCCATCTGTAGCATACTGAGGATTAAGGATAGATAAATGCAGGCAGAGCTGTGAATACCTTCCTAATTTATTTGAATGGTGTCTAATATGAAATGCAGAACTTTTCAAGCCATTCTCCTTGATTCTCTCTACTGCTGTGATTTTTCTCCTGTCTTCTGGAAAGCTGTAAGGATTTCTGTAACTCATTTTTTCTTCAGTTGTATCTTGTATGAATATGTCCCTTCCTTAAGTTAGTGTAGGTGCAAATCCATTTTTAGTAATAATTCTCTTAATGAAATTTCAGTAGCATTGTCAGCTATTTAGCAAAGATATTCAAAGGAGTTCTGTAGTTTTCCAGGTACACCAACTGTCCCTACCCTACTAAAAGACTGATTGTTTGGGAAGACACAGAATGATTGAATGAAACTTAGAAAATACTATTCAACATCTTACTGTAGAGGGATAGTTTCATTAGCTCCAAGTGAAGTTCGGGGGATGACCAGAGCTGCCAGAGCAGTCTGATACTCTGCCTGACATCTTGCTGAGCAATAAACTACCCGCCTTAGGGAGAGCAGAAGAGAAATGCGTGGATTCCATGGTGTGAGTTAATGGTCTCTTGCCCCATGTGGATAAGTCAGCTTGTTTGGGGGCATGCCCTGTGTGCCTCCAAATGCGGCTGGAGTCACTTTGGCTGGAAATCTTAGGCACAAAGCAGCATTTGGATGAGAATTTTGAAGATCCAAATTTTAACTTTGGGTATTTTGAACAAATTAGTTACTGCATTAAAAATAATTTCATCCATAACCCATTTCCTGGGACAGGGAGAAGAAAGAAACAAATCTGACCTGAATGTGAGGAGAGTGCCTGTGTTTTATTAAGATTTCCATTCTGCTTTGCAGGACTGAATTCCTTACTTAGGTACGAAATCTTACCAGGAACTGGTTATGAGAAGTTCAAGATGAACTCAGAGAGCGGAGTACTCGTAACAACTGCATCACTGGACAGGGAAACCCAGGAGGTTTTCACTATCAAAGGTAACAGTGTGAAATATCTATGAGTGCCTGTAAAATGGACAGTGAGAATACATGTGGTGTTATTATCAGGTGCAGAAGAGCACGTGCTTTTTGCATAGCATAAATAACTTTCCTTTTCACTGTTATTAAGGAACATTTATGCTTTCACCTCCAACCATTGTATACAATTTGCTTTCTTTTTCTTAATCTTAGTATTGGTTCGAGATAATGGAACCCCATTGCTGTCAAGCATGGTGACAATTATCTGCACAGTGCTGGATGAAAATGATCACTCTCCCACATTTCTTCTTCCCACCTCTGAGATCTTTATTCCAGAGAACCAAGAGCCTTCTGTCATTTACATTATCCGAGCTGTAGATGTGGATGCTGGCAATAATGGAGCATTAAGATACAAAATAATTGGTAAGTTACACCCTATCATTTTTGTTAATATAAATCAGGAAGTATATAAGTAGCTGTATCCAAGTTTTAGACAAGTCCTGATTTTGCCAGGCTTCCCTAACTCCCATCTTGTCCTCATGCTTCTTTCATGTGGAAAACAAAAAGATCCTTCACCCCTTTGTCAGCACTAATAAGCACTCTTAGGGTATACTTTGAATCTGCTTTCTGGGTTTCAAATAGTACAGAAAAGAAAAAAACTACTGAGTGCTGGACAGAGTCATTAATCATGAAGGCATAATTTTGTGGAAGTTATGAATGTAAATATGGCCTTGCAAATAAGTACAAGAATTAATCTGATTTTATGCATTTTATTTTATTTCATGAGAGCTTCTTTCACCCAGCAGCTGTCATACTTGGTGTTCATATTGCTAAACTCTGCCCACGTCCACTATGCCAATGTAAGCTCCACAGCAGTTCAAAGCCTCCTATAATATCTTTGCACAGATACAAGTTTGCTGTGCATGCTTTGGTTTGTGGCTCTCAGTAATAGCTCAAATGTAGGCAGATAGCTACTGTAGTAACAGCCAACACATTCTTCTTTGAAGAAACTGTTATGAATTCCTTTGTTTTCTTGGTTTGAATTTCACGATCTTTTATGATCTTTAATTTAATTACCCTTTGCTCTCTCTACATGTTGTAAAATATGTATGCCATTCACTGTTGCTAAAAATGCTGACTTTTCTATTGACAGCTTCATATTTACCTCTTCCCTCCCCACGCCCCCTAATTCAAGACCTCGCACAATTATTCACTTCCAAGAGACAGGTTTGTAGAATAGAACAAGAAGCAAGTAATTACAATTGTCAGCAATGCTTTATAGGTTCCTGGAATTTGTAACTAAGGTTGGGAAGAGGTCACTATATGCAGCATTATAGTTGCAGGAGATTTTATAAGGTGTGCTGCTTTGGAAAAAAAGACACGCATCTGGCAGAATAGCCACTCTGTAAATTGCTAGGACATGCTGTATTTACTGTCATTACCACCCACTGATTTAAATGAAATGCAGACTTTATTTCATATAAGAGGAGTAAAACACGAGAGCAGCAGCTGCACGAGCAGTCGGATGATGTTATTACAATTAGCATAGTGGTATTCACAAGGAGTTCTTTTTTTCAAAAACAATTGTTTGTGATCATTATATGTTTTGTGTGTTTGAAAGGTGGAAATGTTGGAGAATACTTCACACTAAATAACACTTCGGGAATACTGGTGGTCACTCGTAGCTTAGACAGAGAAGATGTCAGCAATTTCACTCTTGTAATCGAGTGTCGTGACCTAGGCAGTCCCTCGAGAAGCTCCACTGCGCAGCTCTATGTAACAGTCTCAGATGAAAATGACCACAACCCATTGTTTGCAAAGACCCAGTATCAAATCTCTGTGAGAGAAGACCTAGAGGAAGGCTCAACCATCCTGGACCTCTTTGCTTCTGATGAAGATGATGGCCTGAATGGTGAAGTTATATACTCCCTCATCGATGACACCTATGGAGCATTTGCTATCAACAGCGTAACAGGGTCAATAATCACTACAAAGGCACTGGACCGGGAGACCAAATCCCAGTATACATTTAGGGCTGTGGCAAGTGACTGTAGCACCCATTTGCCAAGAAGCACCACTGCCAGCGTTGTGGTGCACATTGGTGATGTCAATGACAATGATCCCATTTTTTTTCAGAATCCTATCAGGGTCTATGTGCCTGCTGAAAGCCCTGTGAATGAGACAATAGCCACTGTGAGAGCAGAGGATGTGGATCTAGGATCAAACGGAGCTGTTGTTTTCAGTTTGGTGACGGCAGAAACTGTATTTCAGATTGATGCACAGACAGGTGACATCATTCTTCAGGAGCCCATGGCTTCCAAGGTCTTCAGTACCCAGCTGCTAGTGACAGCTTCAGATCAAGGTATCTCACCTCGAACAGCCACAGCTATGGTCATTATCTTTACAGAAGAACAAAAGGAGGAGATTTCATTCAGCCGTAGCCTGTATGAAGCAAGCATGCCTGAGAACAGTGCAGCAGGTGGGCATCAAATCCCATTTTGTGTTCTTGTAGTTGCCAATTTCCCCTCCTTTGGAATGGTAATAGTAACAAATAGTATAGGGAAACCTTTTCCCTGTGCAGCAGCAGGGAAAAGTTAGTTTGGGTATAGCAAATACATGTCTGCCCTTTTCCAGTGCACCAGCATGAAAAAGAAGCATGGTCTGTTGGGAGGTATTGTCTGGCCCTTGAGTTTTGCTGCCCATGTGCAGTGGTGATGCTCACATTAAACAGGAAACTCCTTGTCAAAAGTGGTGTCTTTCCAATCCTCAGCCTGGGAAGCCCTGAGCATCATTGCGTTCGATCCGTTTAGCAAAATGACCTTGCTGATGGGTGGACAGTGTTTGTCATTTCCCTTGTCAGTACACGTGCGCTGAGATGAGCTGAGTGGTGTGTAGCAGTGATAACATGATATTTCTGGTTTTTGCAAACCCCTTTGTGAACTGTTGTAGCTTTCAGAGATCCAATAAAACCTTACTGAAGTTTTAGTACTTTCCAGAAGAAGGAGAATCGGGGTAGGGTGGGGTGAAGGGGAGAGAAATTTGGAAGCTGAGGTACAAGGTCACTCAGACAGGCTTCTACAGTGTATCTGTAGGTAGAGCCTGTGCTATTGAATGACACCTGTAGACAAACCAGCTTTGATCACAGGGTGCTTATAGGTTAGTTTATTGTTGTTCCATATCATTATGGGAATTACTGCTCAACTCTTTATCATTCAAAGAATATTAGTGGTTATGCTTCCTGCCACTTTGATATGCCAAGTACCTTTTCCTGCTCCAGGGGATGGGTTCATCCTAGTGAGGAGCAGAAAGGAATGCCTGTAACAGTTTTCTGCTCACAAATTGCCCTGTACAATTGACCAAATGTATTTAGAGACCTGACCTGCACTATATTCTTGATTCAGGCACTGCCTCAAGAGGATCACCTTGAACTTATCCTCATCACAGTTCAAATTTCAGTAAAATGAAAGCAATATTCCTTCATATCATAAGGGTATTGTGAGACTAGTGAATTCTTAGATCTTGAGTAACAGTCTACATATTCGATTAGTAATTGGTAAGAAAGAAATGCATTAATAATTCTGGAAAACCAATCAATATTCTTGGATAAGAATAGAGAACAGAAAACAGAATAGAGAACGAATGGTGAAGATGGCTGTTGCAGTAATTACTGATGTGGTTACTCAGTCATTCCTTCCTCTGTTCCCTGTTTGCAACTACAAGCCAAATTTTCAGCAGTGTATTTTCAGATAAAGAAAATGCTGTATTACTGATGGTTCAATTAACTAATTGAAGAAAGGCAATAAGGTCAAAATTATTTTGACATATTTTGGTTTTAGACTATTTAAAAAAATGTTTTGATGAGTGATCAACACCCCAAGCTAGAGCATTCTTCTAGCTCTCTCACTGTCTGTCAAAAAAATACGTGATTTTGGAAAAAGTGGAAGGCTTCTTCAGGGTGTTGGTCGATAAGATGCTTAACCTGAGCCAGCAATATGTGCTGGCAGCCCAAAAAGCCAACCCTATCCTGGGCTGCATCAAAAGAAGTGTTGCCAGCAGGTCAAGGGAGATAGATGATTCTGCCCCTTCACTCTGCTCTTGTGAGACCCCACCTGGAGTACTGTGTACAGCTCTGGAGCCCCCAACACACTAAAGACAAGGATCTGTTGGAGAGGGTCCAGAGGAGGGCCATGAAGATGACAAGCAGTCTGCAGCACCGCTTCTATGACTTGCTGAGGAAGATGGCTCTGTTCAGCCTGGAGAAGAGAAGGCTCTAGGGAGACCTTATAGCACCTTCTAGTATCTGAAGGGGGCCTACAGGAAAGCTGGGGAGGGACTGTTTACAAAGACCTGTAGTGATAGGACAAGGGGTAATGGTTTGAAACTAGAGCAGAGTAGATTTAGATTAGACATTAGGAAGAAGTTCTTTACTACGAGGGTGGCAAGACACTGGAACAGGTCACCCAGAGAAGCTGTGGACGCCTCATCCCTGGAAGTGTTTAAGACCAGGTTGGATGATGCTCTGAGCAACTTGGTCTAGTGGGAGGTGTCCCTGCCCCTGGCAGGGGAGTTGGAACTCGATGATCTTTGAGGTCCCTTCTAACTCAAGCTCTTTCATGAATTCTATTCCAAGAGGAGAGAGTGGAATATGCAGTAGCTTGTTTATTAAAACACTCCTGGATTATGAAAGGTGTAGATTTGGGTTGCATCAGGCAGAGGAGCATTGACTTCCCTTTCACTCTATACTGAGCGCTCCGAGTATGGAACTTGCAAAATAAGAATTTCTCTAGTGTTCTTTGATTTTTTTGAAACCAGTTGTTCATTTATTGCTTCTATTACAAATGCAAAACAAACCCCTCCCCAAAATCCCTAAACACATTTGTCCCAGCCTTTAAAAAAGATGCTTTTCATTCCTCTAATTTGACCAGGATTTACAAGTAGTTTTGGATACCCTAAAATTGATTCCCCCCAACCCATGGAAGTGAGTCACAGATGCCCCGAGGCCTCCAAGATGTGTTTTACTAGAACTAGCATTGCACAGTAATTAATTGTGTGTCGCTTTGCACAGGAGAGTCTGCCCTGGAGGAATTGCTGCTTCTAGAAAATACAGTTTGGATGTCACATTAATGTCTTGTTTTCTGTCTTTTCATTGTTCTACCTATTGAGAGTCAACTGTGATAATGCACGGGGCCGGCAATCCTCCGTGTCTAGAAAGCAGAGAGACCAGGGTGTTGTCAGAGGCAAGCTCTGGGATCTCAGTTTTGTCTCTCCTTGGGTTTTCAGGAAGTGTCCTGAGAACCTGTTTGTTACACTTCCCAGGGAAGTAAGGTCAAGGCCCAGGGGTTTTGGTCTTTTCAGGAGAGATGGGATAAACCTGCATTAATCCTGCATTAAAATTTCTTCCTTGTTAAGAAAAAAATAATCAGAGGGAAGGTAGGTTTTGTTACATTTAAAGAATGAAAATAAAAATCAGCGCTTTATGGCAATAGATAGACTGATCAGAGCCTACATTTTCCTAAGTGTAGATACATTCCTGGGTCAGGCTAGACAATCCAGCCTGAAATTACAGAAATACCCTAAGGAACTGTGGTATCAGAATGCCACAGTCACATCTTCTCCCATTCAATCTATAGAATACATAAATATGAATCAATTTAAGTTGGCTTGATTAAAGGAAATTTAGCAGAGCTTCAGGGTAAACAGGAGGGTTTCATCCCAAAATGTTAGTTTGCATATTTAATAAAAGTCTATTTGCTTAGATCATCACATTCTTTTAAGAGTATGAGAGATTTTACCAAATGCTAATACTGTTTTGGCTCTGTTTGTAGTATTTTCTTATTTATATAAACATGAGTAAATATAAAATATTTTACATTTTAGTGGGGGAAAAAAAAAGCATGTTTATCATTAAAACTCTCATAGAATTTAGTTTATGGGGTATATGTGATCCTGGGACCTCTACAAATATGAATGGTACCAGTGTATTCAGTCCAGGGGAGATTTACATTCAGTACTGATTATTTGTAGAACTGGTATTAATAAATGTGGCTTCCCCTCCTAATTTTATTTCTACCTTAACTTACAGAGTAGGAAAACTCTTAAGTTTATTTTAGTAAGAATCAAAAATCTGAATAGTATAAACAACAAAAGCCAAATCCAAGGGTCCTTAGTTTTCATTTAGTCTAAACTTGTCAGTTGGGTGAGTGCCTCAGAAATTTGTCCTCGTGGTCAGGTTTTCTTTAAGTGCTTGACCTCCAAGTTTTATGACCTTCAGAAAACCCTATTTTTCTACTTTTTGTTTCATATTTAACATCTTTAAATATTGTAAACTGCTTTGCAACAGGCACTTAGAAACCAGCCAATAAATAATCAAGTCACTGTTGTGTCTAGAGGGTGAGAAACCTTTGTTACTCACCAAGCTTTCACTCGAACTGTTGTTTTCATACACTTCCTTGGAGACACATTCACCAGTAAAACTTGTTGCCTCTTCTGTTTTTTGGGTTTGTTTGGTTGTTGTTGTGTGGGGGTTTTTTTGTGTTGTTTTTGGGTTTTTTTGTTTTGTTTTGTTTTGGGGTTTTTTTTTTGGGGGGGGGTGTGTTTTTTGGTTGGTTGGTTGGTTGGTTTTTTTCCTAATTGATATAAAACATATAGCCTGTAAGTCATCTCTTTGTGCCCAGTTAGCTTTTTCTTTCATGATCCATTAGGAGATGGATCTTTTTTCTTCCTCCCCTCCCCCTTTCCCCACCAGAAAGCTATATTTCTCTTAATTTTCTCCAGGTAAAGTGTTACACGTTGTGACCTCCACTTGAAGAAGTATTTGAATCGTGTACTTGAAATTGTGAGCTCCAGCAGATGGAAACTGGCTTTTGTTATTTACCTGTGTAGGACCTGTGTGTGTCACAACAAACCTCAGAGTTTGGTCATTTTTTTTTTTTGGCAATGAACTGTAAAACTTCACTGTTTGAAAGAGTTATTTTCTGCAAAAGGTACCAGAAACAGAAGAAATTTGTTCTCTGCCGAAAAGATTTAACTACATTTTAACTACATGAAAAATATGAAACTTAAAGGATTAGGATTTGAGGATTTATTGAACTAACCTTTGAAAAGCAGGGATTCAAGTAGAAATGCTGCTGATGGCTTTATTTCTGGTAGTTTTTCCTTCTTAAACACACAACCAAACAAACAGGCTGCTGACAGCTTTAGAAGACAAATAGTGACATTCCTTGGACCCCGATTTCTTTTTTGTTTAACTCTACTGTGAGGATGCTATGAATGATTATACTTGCAAGCTTTTGTAGTAAATCAAAGTTTCTGGGCAATAAAAGTTCAACCTACAACCCTGTATTTTAGTTCCTAAAAAAATAGTGCAGGGTGGTTCATGTCAGTCTTTACCAGTAGGATGATCGGATCTTATTTCTAGAACCTTTCTAGTAAATATCTTATAAATATATTGATTAGTACTAAAAATAAAATCTTTCAACATCGGCTTATTTTTACTTTTGACAGTCAGATTGTAGGAGCAAATGACAAAGCACTTAAGACAGAATTTCTTGATTTTAATAATAAGTAACAATGGTAAAATAAAAAGGTAGTAGATAGTTGTAAGGGCAACATTTCTGCTTATTTTTACACTAAAGTCCTTTCCTCCAACGTCCAGGACACCAACTGTGAACAGCATGCTCTTTGTATAAAATAATAATAAAATATATATAATAATATAATAGCCAGTTGTCTAATGCTGTTTGGAAGAGTTCAGGTTGCACAGTGACCTCACTCCATCACAGTTCCATGGAATTAATTCCAGTGAAACAAAATAATTAAAAGCCATTAAAATACATTGTCATATATGCTAAACAATTTCATAACTTACTTGAAAAGAATTATTTGGAAATCTTGATAATGCTTTTTAACCTTGCTACATTTTTGTTAAATACGATGATTCTGAGACACTAAAATGTATTGAGTTCCTCATTTTTCAGACAGGATTTTTATTTAATATTTCTTGTATTCTATATTAAATGATTGCTCTTTTCATGGAGTTTCGATTCTGCTTGAATTGACACATAGCTACACATCTGTCACAGGAGTGTAAAAACAACTACCTAGGGCAGGAGTGTCTGTATCACCACAGCATGTGGCTTCATCTCTTCATTCTGTCAAAAGATGGCTGCTTAAAGCTTTTAATACTATGACATTTAAAATATTTTTGATATTTTAAATGTTCAAAAATCCGAAGTTAATTCAGATAACTGAAGGAAAAATAAACTCTTTATGGTGATTCAGGGGTCATGTGAATTCTTATGATGCACAAAAAAAAAAAAAAAAAAGGGACTATTTTCCTTAAAAGAATTAATGGAAAGGCGAGATGACCAAAGACAGCATAACCTGAATAAAAGGAATATATATGACTTCAGGTAAGTGGTAATTCCAGTGGTACATGGGAGTTATCAATTGGAAAAAGTTAAAACTCATAATTTTATTAAGACAGGCTGATGAAGTTGTGATCAGATGAGTAATTTACTGGGCAAGGAGGGAGAGACAATTCCTTGCCTATGAACTGGTATTGAAGTGAAAGTTAGAGAGAGTTGTTTTTGTTGTCTATTTTAATTCATGAATAAGCACCTAGCCTAGTTCATAAGTGTTTGGCTGTGCATCTGCTATTGATCACAGTAATAATAATAATAATAATAATAATAAGCTAGAATAAAACCTCTGAAGTGGACATGATGAAAATGCCTT
>JANIJG010008446.1:0-18346 GCA_024611175.1 Megaceryle torquata | reverse complement strand
GTTGTTGTTTGGGGTTTTTTTAAAGACCAACAGAGAGAGAGAGACCGCGTGCGAACGAATCACCCAGCAATCAGTCAAGTGAGAACAAATACATTTTTGTCCTACTGCACTGGTTAATAAAAAGACAGAATTCCTACACAGCAGATTACCCCATCTTCCCCATCTCCAATTCCCACTTACCATTCTGAAGGTCTGAGTAGCTTTTGTTTCCACAGACCGTAGTATTTCTCGCAAACTCCTCATTCCTTTCACAATATTTCTAACAGGAAAGGCAGAGAGAAAAAAAAAAACAAAACAAACAAACAAAAAAAATAAATAAATCACAAAAAATCAGCACATTGGAGACAAAATATTTTTATGATGCACCTAAACTTGGCAACAAACTTGATATTCAAACAAAGCCATGAAACAATCACTAATACTAAGTGTGCAGTAGCAAGACAAGTCACTGTGAGACACAAATATGACAATGACACTGAGCAAGGCTGTGACTGTAGCATGCCTACTCCAGATGGCTTCCTAGGAGGAGATCACATTCACATTT
Source organism: Megaceryle torquata (assembly GCA_024611175.1). Classification (NCBI taxonomy): domain Eukaryota; kingdom Metazoa; phylum Chordata; class Aves; order Coraciiformes; family Cerylidae; genus Megaceryle; species Megaceryle torquata. The sequence goes on along the minus strand of JANIJG010008446.1, from coordinate 17,802 downwards.
GACAAAGAGAGGAGACATTTGGAATTCTTTCATAGCTCATATTTATAAAGCAGATGCTTCTTAAAAGCATCCACATCTCCTCTTCATACACCCAGACTGTTACTTGTCTGAATTACACTGAGCTTACATGATGCTTTTAAAAGATGATTCCTTTTAGGTGATGCTTTAGCACCTTGTGTCTGTTGGTCCAGACACGTGATGAAATTAGTGGTTTAAACAGTTTATTATCAGGCAGCTAAGCTGCAGAAACTGCAAGCCTAACAGCTTAACCTGCAATAAAAGAAAGTTAGGCAAAAAAATTAAAAAATAAAACACTTTACTCTGCATACACTTAAGAGACGACTAGTTGCCAAATGGTATCTTCATGGTGTGTCTGAGCAGTAAGAGAGATGTGGAAAGATAAAACACTGAATGTACTGGGTAACACACTTGCAGCTCATAAACTCTTCAAGGCTAAGGACAGGGGCCTAGCACAACAGGAACTACAAAATGCTTCAGGTCACTTTTCATTCCAGGGTGGAAGCTATCCAAAGAAATACAAACTATCAGAAAACGAGCAATGCTGTACTGAAATAAATACAACCAGATAAGCAGTTGTACTGGTATGTAACTGTGACTTCAGCTTACTCCAGAATTTTCTGTGCATACAAAACCTGGATTTTATTTTAAAAATCCAGGCATACACCGTAACAACCTTTTCTGTCAATTTGAGTGAATTTTGAAGTACAGACTGTGCTTCTGCTCACTTTCATACACTGTAATCTTCTCTGCACTGCAGAATCAGTGGCAAACATTTTAAGAGATAAGGAAAAAAAAAATTAAAATTCTTTTATTTGGGGGTGTGGGGTGGAATACAACATGATCAAGTCGACCATGAGCATTTGCTACATGAAATGCCACCCTAAAACTTATGGTCAATAAGTCACAGAATGCAGATATGTGTGGTCTTACTTTCAATCAATACTCATCTCAAAATTTTAAACTTCTGATGTAATCTGTAGATTACCGAGATACAGGCAATCTACAGACAAGCAACAAAGTAAGGCAAAACCAAAACCACTGCAGACTCACCCCTGTGGAGACAGTCAGATGATATCTTTCTATTTTTTTTCCTTACACTTTCTCCTAAGTAAACAATGTGCTTTGAATTTATCAAGGGGAAAAAAGCTCAAGGAAGTTTTTGTAAGGTGGACTTTAACACTTCAGGAAGCTTTCCAATTACAGGGCCAAGACATCAGGTGCTTTTTTGTAAGCCTAAGAAAGAATATACCGACAAAGATGCAGTTCTGTACATTGAACTGAGGAAAACAATAAAGCAGGTGGTAATATTTATGGACATGAGTAGCCATACCAAATCCAACAGAGTTGTTCACATGCTGTTTGTTATCAGACAGGTAAAAAATGACAAATTTACCCATATAAACAAAATGCACCCACCCAACCACTCTCCTCAGTTACTGAAAACTACTCGCATTTGTTGTGCTTCCTTTGGATCCTTAAGAGGCTGGACAGATGACTTATGGTACGACAGTTCTACAAGATTCTCAAAAATGCCTATGCTTAGATTTCCTGTTAGGATAATGGTATTTGTCTTAATACTGTCAATGATTCCATTAACTAGCATGAGAAAGAAGATTAGTAACCACTTGCAAAGCAAATTAATTCCACATTTGGCACATACTTAAAGATGAAAAACCTAAAGAATGTTTTATTCTCAGAGGACTGAAGTGCTATTCCAGTTCCACTTTTTAGACAACATCATAAACCAAGTTAAGCTTCATGGCAGAAGAAGAGGACAAAAAGAGACAGAAAAGGAAAAAAGGAATTCTGACACACAAAATGAATGAAAGAATAAACGGCAAATTGCTGCCCATCTGCAAGTAATCAAGGTTGAAACCATGAACTGCATGAAAAATTCCTAGGAACACCATCAACAGAAGGTAGGAGTGTAAAATGGGCAGCATGGGAGGAGCATCTAGCACTTCACCACTACCCAAATAGGCGCTTGTGTGATCAGGTTCTCTCAGAGAGCACCTGTCTCACACTCCGAGCTCTCAATTCTGAAATATGCAAAGCACCTGACAACAATAGCAGCCCTAAAGGACTGATGATTTTGTTTGGCAGCTTTAGTGTTTTGAACTTTATCGAACATTTACAGAGCCATGACAGGAGAGAGAGCACACTTGCCAGCAGTCTGCAAACATGCCTCACTACAGGAGTCTGTCTTTCCACTCTACTGTTCCAAACCAGGAGGGCATCTGAGCATGTATTTCAATTTAGGCGTATGAACTGCTCTACTCATAACAATAAGGAAATGTTGTTCCATTAATAGATGTCCTTCATATACTAAACATGCACTTGAAGATTTTTTTTTTTAACTGGGACCTAAAGAAGTTAATAAAAAGTATAGATTTGAACTGAAACACTTGTGCATACATACATGGCTGAGAACGCAAACATAAAGCCTCCGACAATCCATAGTGAATTCATGTGGTCTTGTCTAGATCAGAAAACTAAGCAATCCTGAGGACTTGGATAGAAGACCATCTGGAAAACACAGGTACTGCTGCATCAAGCCATGGCTACATAAGTAAACATCAGATCACAGAAATTAAATGACTTTGAAGAGTCCACGGGCTCCTACTGCATTGCTAAGATGCCAGGAAAGGAAACGAGGAAGAACAAGAAGGGAAAACCACATGGTGATTAAACTGCCTTGGTTTTAGCGACAGAAGTGGCAAGAGAGGCATTTAAAAAACATGATGAAAAAGGAACACATGAAATCGTGGGCACAAACTGTGACAAGGAGCATCTTAGTCCAGTCAGTCCAGCCTAGCATGAAGAACTGTTGCTTGTACAAGTACCCTGTTAATACAGGGCAATTAATTACCAGTCCAAGAATCAAAGCAGTCATATCACATTTATGTCATGTTGTTTGGTTAACACTGCACAAAATTTTAAGATACAAGAAAATAAAGAAATACTCTATTTTCTAAGCAAACTTCTGGAAAACACACTGATAATGAGTAAGTGTACCATGGGCACAGAGGTCTGCAAAGACAGTGCCCCGACAACATGGGCACCAAAAGATCGTGTTCTTATCTCCGCTCATTAACTGTTAAAACAGTGAGCTGCTAACGGGTGGAAGAGAACATCTTGAGATGACTACATAACAGTTTGTAGAGCCACCTCTCCAGAGGAAAGAGGTACCCGAAGCACACAAACAGCAGCAACCACTGCTTCTGCCCAGCTCCTTCTGCATCTTGTCCAGGTTTCTAAGAATTCATACTCTCTCCTTAATCAGCCATTCATGCACCTGACAAAGTAAGCCTCAGATTCCTATGAATGAAAAGACATGACAAATAACCACAACAGAGCCCATTAGAGTTTCCTAATGGTAGCCCACCTTACAAAAGTGGGGTACACAAAAAAAAGCAACCCAAAAAACCCAGTACAAAATAAAAGCTTAGCAATTTTTTAGATCCATACAGTAGGCAGTTAAGATTCACTCCCCAAATTACCAGCTACAATGTCCTAGTGTCTTGGATAACGTGCTAGGTTGTGGGGACTAAAGAGGAAATAAATGACAAGAAAGCACACAAATCCTTCAGAAGAGACAGTCTGGCACAGACTGTCTTGCTCACCTTTGTACATTAGATTCTACAGTAAAACACCACATACATTAAGTTACTCTTTCCAAGTTACCTTGCAACAGAAGCCTACAAAATTTCAAAAAGGGAATTGAGCACTCTAGAAAACTGACAGGAGAAAGGAAGAGGAAGTTTGGGGTAAGTTTTCCCTACCAGGCATTTCCATCGGGGGGTTTCCAAAGTAATTTAGGTCCTAACTTGCAGGATAATAAGATCAGATTTCTAGTAAGTGCTTAGTATTTGTATTTCAGAAATTAATTTTCAAGTGTCCCATTTAGAGTTTCCAAGACTAACCACAACCTCTAGAAAGCTCTGACTTTGTCTCACCTGTGAAACTCCACACATACTTCAAGTGCCATTCAGAAAGCAGCACACATATAACCATTACTTCACACAGGTAAAGGCTGTTTGCCCTAAGAAAATGCTAAGAGCATCTTGACCAAATCCCCTGTAACAGTAAAAAGTAGCAATACCTGTTCAATACTCTGACTGGAAAGGCAGTAAGAAATGAGCCTGTTCTTCACACATTCATATCAGCAAAAACAACCAAACCAAACAAACAAAACACCACCACCACCAAACCCAGTGCAAATGCTAACATGAAAGACAAATGGCTGTCTCTCACAGTACAACAGCATCTGCTTGCCAATATTCTGCATTCACAGCACTGCTCACTGGAAGGAGCTTTCTTGGGATGCAACAGGACAAACAACTGCAAGAAACACGTTTACTTAATGTTGTGTTGCTGAAGACATCTTAAAGGCATCTGGAATTTACACAGCTGTAAGACTTACAGGTCCTTACAGCTGGCCACTCAACATCTGAAAGGGAGACTGGACCTTTGTTTTGTACCAGTACCTTCTTTCCACTGCACAATGCAAGAAAAAAGGGCAGCCCTCACCATGCTGCAAGAGAAGCAACCCTGTTCCTGCCGGCGGGAACAAAAGCGTGACAACACCGCTGATACCCTTCAGCCCTTCTGCCTCGTGAGACAAGAATAAAGCACTTGCTATTTCTTTTGTACACATGTGCTGCTGGGGAAGGACATCCCCCCTGATAGGACCTACCCCCTGCTAGCTTGAGCATTCATCATCCTGGGCTTATTTCCTACCTGAACATGCTAGAAGCAATAAGGATAACAAAAGCGTTTCTTTGAGCTGTTCAATATTGGGTGGAGAGATTTACTATACGCTCGAAGAATCCTAAAAAGCTTCTTCCCATCCCACTTCCTTCCCCTGTCCTCAATATATCCCAATGCTGCTTATGCCCTCTCGTGGCAGAAACCACACATTAATACAAGCTGGGGGGCACACAGAAGCTGCAGAGTCCCACGGGGGTCCTTCCTCCCCAGGCCCACAAAACTTTTCAATTTCCCTGGCTGGTGTTTCTCACTTGCACTGGAGGTGGTGAAGACTGCGTGGGGCTCTGCTCCTATCACAGCCACGGGAGCTCCATCACAACAACTGGGATGCTCATTCATCAGGAGACAGCTACAGAGAACATTTTGCTGCTACTGCAGCCGTTCAGCTTATAATCAAAGTGCCGCTTAATTCATACATATATTTTGCTTCCAGATTGTTTTCCTGTAGGGTTTTTTGTGGCTTGTATTCTTTGTTTTGTTTTTTAAGGCTCTCATTAAAATCACATGGGAAAGGAGTAGGCAGGGCCCACAGTAATAGCTGAAACAACCCCATGGATATATATTGAGTTGCTGAAGATTTAATTTAAAACATTGCTGAATAAAATGAACAAGAGGGAGTTTGATATTTAGGTTTAGATTGGACATTAGGGAAAAATTTTTCACAGAAAGAGTAGTCAGACACTGGAATGGGCTGCCCAGGGTGGTGGTTGTGTCAACCATCCCTGCATGTGTTCAAGAGTCATTTAGATGTGGTTGAGGGACATCGTTTTTTTAGGGGTGAACTTTGTAGAGGAGGGTTAATGGTTGGACTTGATGATCCCAGGAGTTTTTTCCAACCTCAATGATACTATGATGATACTATGATATTCATAAGGTGCCTAGAGGATATCAGTGCCCTATGTTCTAAATGAGATATTATTTTATTATATAGTTAATGAGCTTACTAGTAAGACCTGAAGTTTTTGTTTGTCATAAGAATAGCAAAAGGTTAGGAAAGCACATGCTGTGCCACAGCTGGGCAACCACCAACTCACTTGAGAAAGACACACACTTTCCCCTGCTGCCAAGGTAATACTGAGACTACGCCTTATACTTAGAAGTCCACACTTCCTTTACACATTAAACTTGTACTCACAGGACTAAAGGGGTCTTTTCACAGCATTTGGGCTTTGCATATTTGTAAGCCTTTGGGTTAAACAAGGCTTACCTGAAGGCACCTCTCATGGATATGCTCACAGCTTCACTGTACGTGCACGTTTTTAATGAAAGAAAGGGGAACAGAAGCTATTCACAGTTGCATTTAAAGTCACTGTTGGGGAATATAAGGGAAAAAAAAGGGAAAAAAAACCCTAAATAAGAAGCAATGCCTTCTCCAAGAGTCAAATAATTGTATCAATTCTCTGTGTAAGAATTTATACTGTTTTTTGCTGGGATTCACACACATAAACACTTATCTTCCTTTCAATCTCCCCTCATTTTTTGCTTTCTTCTCCTTTTTATTCATCAGGAAAAGGAAGAGTGAAGAAAATGAGAGAAAATATCTTTGACTGGGGGTGAAAGTAATAGCACAGCCAAAACAAAATAATTTCAAAGATGGTTTGCTTAAAAATGTTTATAAAACTTTGACCAGCAATACTGCACAGAGCAGTGAGAAACTCAGTATTTGATTCCTTGAGAACAAATCAGATAACATCGTGCAAGAACAGGACTAGGGAAGGACAGATTCCTACAAGTACTGTTTACACATGTTGAAGAGACACTCTTCCCTACATGGCAATCTCTCTATCAGCTAAATAAGAGTTGGTGATGTCTTAAAGACATGACATGGTTTAAGGAACACTGTGCTTTCACCCATGGCCTTTGGAAGTGGGCATTTACAATATCATCTTTATTGTTCTTGAGAAGGTCTTCCTCAGGTGAAATCCACTGTAGGCTTGCAGATGCCAATTCTTCTTGCCCTTCCAAGGTTTATTGGGAGCTGTATTTCAGAGGCATAATAAATACCCTGCAGCAGCACTGTTCCTGTGTACATTCTCCCTAGTAAAACCACATAGATTGAGGTATTGGTCAGGACATTTAAGACATTAAATAAACAAATATATAAATGAGTGAATCTACACCAGTCCTTGTGTTTGAACACTTTGAAAGTACACAGCAGTGTAAATGTCACTCTTTCTTTATAGTCAAACTCCCCTCATCTCCAACAGGGAGCAGGCCTAAGTCAAGTCAAGAAAATTGTTCTACTTCACCCTACTTGTGGGTCTGGAAAAACAAAGCTTAGGACTTTGGAAAGACAGAGAAAGACAAATAGGAAGGAGGGAAGGACACTGAGGGGACTTGAGGTGAGCCAGCAGCTAAAGTATTACAATAGAACACATAAAAAATAAGCCTTCATGTGTTTCAAGACAAAATGTGCAACATTACCTGTTTTTATTAAAATTTCAATCTACCTACCCCTTTTTGAGATGGGTCACATAGGCACTCTGTAGAGCTGCTTCCAGGAAGTAGGAAAGTTCAAACTCAGAGTAAGTCACATTGCTGCCCTTGATACTCCTTGTATGTGTGTTGTTTAAGGTCTGTGAGGGAACAAAACAAGTATCTGAGATTACAGACAACTGTTTGAACTAGCCAGTTCCTCATGAGCCAGAGACATCTCCAACAACAAAATGTTAGCTAGCTTCTGCCCTCAGATTCCTCATCAGATTACTTGAAAAGACACCTTCATTATCTATTAAAGTTAACTCTGAAAGATTTTTTTTAAAATAAACTATACAGTGACCTTCATGAAATATTCTGCATGCAATATGAGTTTTGAAACACCATCCCTTACTTTATTTAAGGTTGCAGAGTAGTAAGGAGAAAGCTATGCATCAATACCAAGGGCTTCAGATGTACTACTCTAACCACATAGATCCAGCATCTTGAGCAGAAATATTGATGCAATGTTTGAGTAGGTATGTCTGGTTTAACATAACATAAATTAAGAGTTAGCAAGCTATATGAAGTACTGATGGAAGAATTAAGATTGTTACACCTAGCCTTTCCTATGTTTCTCCTAAGCAAGCCCTTCTTGCATTTCTTTCCTTACAAATAACAAACTTTCATTGCTGGAAGTTGCCCAGTGGAGACTCCCTCCAAGGCAGGGTTTTTATATCCAGAACTGGAGAAGGCCTATGGACTTTTAGTACATCTACTGGTAATCCTGCATCCTTTTCTCTGTGCCCAGAAGATGAATGAATTACAAACTTCTTCCCTTCTTTGCAGACACAAGCTGTCGGTAAAAACATTTACAGTGCCCAGTACTGTCAGGAACTCATCCTTTTGCAAAGGAACGACAGTGCTTAATTTTTAATACCAATGCCATTCAGCTTTTTCCTACAAAGAAACAGACCAGGCAACCTGTTAGATGACTTTCCTAATGAATTTTTATATATGCATTAAACTCCTATTTTCTTGTAATGCAGTAAGAACAAAACCTGGAGCAGACACCTTTGATGCTAAGAAGGTCAGAAGGGTCAAAGGCTGTCAACTTACAGAAATACAGGTAATACGCATTGTCAATAGTGCTGCTGGTGTCAAGAATAACATGTGACAAAGGAAGGGCATAGAAGTGCACGGTGTGTCCTCAAACTCAGCTAGGCAAATTTACAGAGACAGAGACCAGTAAGCACATGCCCTGCAAATCAGTGGCATGTATTACAGCTCAGTGGAAGGCTCACAGTACCAGGTATCCCAGCCAACCACTGGCTAAGCAGTTACTTGCTAGTAATGATCTAGGTTCCTTCAGTTTCACTTGGAGAATGTGAAGCACTGGCAGTTCAACTGTTATGGCTGACCCAAAAGGGTTACTTTCAGCTCGGAGATCTCAGTATCCCCTACTGGGTATTATTTACACAGCAGATACATAAATGTCTTGAGTTCCTTCACGCTAGTAATTACAGAAAGCTGGTAGTCCCTCTCCAGTAAGAGGTAAATTTGAGATACAACCTGAGCATATCTGAAGTATTCAGTGATTTACCACAGGCAATTCTGGTTTCCAGATGTCAGAAGAAACAGGTAGAGACCAGCTAAACTGCTGTTTTGCAACTGCTTATACTGAGACATCTCACTCCTTTAAACTTATTATCATACTCCTTACCATCTATGATCACTTCGCATTTCCTCCATCATTTTTGCTGTCAAAACCCTGGAAATTCCACCCAGGTCACCTGGTAACATCTTGAACATATTTATTCTTACCTTTTCAAGCTCCTGCAAGTACACCTGGGCAACGACACACGCTGTCTCAAAACAAGCCATAACTTCCTCCTCCCTTTCACACAGTCGAGCACGTGAGGCAACTGAGTTAGTTGAGCGCTCCAGTGACAGACCTGCAAAATGGCAATACCTTCTTTAACTGAAGCCCGCCAACAGCAGCTTGGTCATGTTATTTCTTCATCTACCAACCAACAAGAAAGTTTTTCCACAGGTAGGTTTCTTCCTTGGTTTTGGGACTTCCAGCAAAAGACCCCCAGAAAAATATAATTCCTACACATGCAAGGCATTTTTGTCATTCTGCTCCAACACCCAGTGCCACTGCACACTTCTACAGTGCCTTTCGAACACTTCATGAAGAAGGGACATATAGTCCTTCTGGTAAGGATGAGCAAGCAGAGAAACTAAGGCCTCTATTTCCAAAGACAGCTATAGATTTTGGGTGCCTCAGCACAAGTACAGTTTCAGAAACACCCTGGCACCTGGATTCAATAATTTCTAAGAGTCCACTATTCTGAGTGAAGCTTTCAACAGGCAGCAGTTTTGAGGGGGGAAGAGAAAAAAGAAATATGGAAAAAGTGATACCAAAACAAAGGTGGAAAAAATATGAGGCCTCTCTCTGAAAAATCTGAGCACATGCAAATTGCACATGGACACAAAGCAAGCTCTTGGCAAGGCACTACAGACTCTTAACCACAAGATCACCCTCGCTCTTTTCTAAATAAAGGAAAAAACTCTGGATTTTTACTACTAAGATGCTTTATTGTATCATCACCCAACCTCATTTACAGCAAGCATGTTAATTGAAGACTCACAGCTACTGTCCCTACATGAAAAGCTTTTATAATCAAATCCTTACTTGGCATCACATTATGACATCATTTAGAGCTCTAGATCTATTTGGAGAGGCTACACATCCACATGATGATCTTACTCCGATCAATATAAGGTTCTTATGCCACACTGGATCTCCACAATATACCACTGCTGGAAACTCAGGTCTTCCACACCAAACACAACTACACTGATGCCCAGTAGCCTGATCAAGGTTGTAAAAAGTTCATCACGTGCTTCCCAATATATTTTTTATATAGCAACACTCCCTAATATTAGGGAAAAATGTGCAAGATGTAACACAAAGTACTAGTACCCCTGACACAGATCCACACAGGCGACAAAAGAAGAAAGCTGTCTGGGCAGCCTCTCTGAGGAAGCAATTTAGACTGCTGCAGTATAGAGCAAAAGATTCTGCCCCACGTGAGAAGCCACTGCATGTACCAGGAGCCACGCTTTCCTGGGCCCCCGCAATCCTGGGAGGCACAGCACCTCAGCACAACTCATTTCAGGAGTCTAACAACAAACTGCTGTGAGACAGCAATGGGGAGGCAGGTTTCCCCATGATGAATGATGCAGTACAAGCAGTCACGCCGGAGAAGCCCAAGGTTCCTACGCAGTCTTAACTTTGTTTACTTCTTATGTTCAATGTTTCTGTTTTGTCCCCTTGGTTACTCTGTTAGGAGGTTCCCTGTCTCATGCCTTACATTTGAGCCAGACATGAGCAGTTAGTTCAGTGTGTTGAGAAGAGAATATGCCCCACTGGTGCCAGCTCAAGAGGTAGCTCCCCACTCCTTTTGCCCTCTCCCAACTCAGAAGTGTAGGGCACATTCCCTCAAGGATCTACACCTTGGAAGAGCACTGTTAAGTACCTTTCACCTTTGAAAATCCTAACCAGAGTACAGCAGGGGAAGAGGATTTATTCAAACTGGCAGTGTGGTGGGCAGGGACAATGATCATTTTGCTGCTTTGAACTAATGCTTAGTCTGTGTTCTCTCCTTTCAACTGGCATACACATTGTGCAGCACCCAACAGACTTTGTCTTCTAGTCTATCTATGAAGTCTCTGGTTTTATACTATGGGTCGTTTTCCTATTATTTCAAAGTTTCCACTTCCTAACCCTGTTGCTATGTAATGAAGGGGAAAAGAGGATGTTAATTCTCTATACAGAAAAATAAACCATCCAGTGCAGAAGCCAGAACAATCAGCCTACAAATACTCTTCTTAGATCTGCCTCAGTTTTATCTACCTCTGAATTTCTAGTCATTCCCCTTAACTGAAAATAAATTTTAAGTGTTGCATTTCAGAGTCCACATCCCCTTAGGTGCAAAATGGGGCTCAGGGCCCTGAAAGAAATCCATTATAATCCACTGACATTCATACACGTGCAGCATTTAATCAAACTGCAAGAGCCATCTCAGCACAGTCTGCATGGGGGGTGGTTATTGTGGGAGATGTCATAGAGAGAACAGGCTGATAAAAAAAACCAACCCACACCACAAAATCCATTTACACACATGCTACAGCCCACTGCAAGGAGCTACTATCTCTAAACTCTGACACGGGGGAGGAAAGCAAGCAATCTTTGCCAGCACCAACAGCAAACATGCCCATCAACGTGGTAAGAAAAAACAGAGCTGGGGCTGACCAGAGACACGGAAATGAACATCTCCAAAAACATTTCTTGCCACTGTAAGTACTAAGCAATACACAGTATATCAAAATAGATACTATGCTACACTGCACACATTTTTCCACTTGTAAAGAGCAAGAAGGAAAAATGATCCACGCGATGTGACATTAGTCATGGTTCTTTCTGCTAATACCATACGCATTGACCTGATGTCATCCAAGTATAAAAGTCTTCTACAGAACCCAAAGAGGGCTATTCCCTGCCACAGAAATGCAATGAAAAGAAAAACAGCATCAAGCAGACCACAAAAGTAGTAGACAAAGTGAAGCACAAAAGAATAACAATAGTTCCCACTCTTGCAGCCACCAATTCAGTTCTCACAGTGCAAATCCCCAATATTTGCTCAAGGTGCAGTTGGACATGACTGTTTACAAGCCCTCCCATCCTGAAAGCACAAATTCCACTAACTCTGCTCCAATCCCCAGTTACCAGCACATAAAAAAAACCTTTGCAGCACAACATACATTTTAAATTCAACTCCATTTCCAAGAAGCTTCAGAAAGCCACAAGAGTGCACGCTACTTCCACACTGGATTTAGCAAAAGTGTAGCTCTTTTTAAGACAGAATTCACTTCTGAGTAAACCATGAAGCCATATGCTTTCTTGGTAGTTGGTTAAGGTAAAGGGACTTGGTTATTTTTCACAACCAGTTATGGCAAGATAATACCAACTTCTCTATGCTTAGATTTTTCTCATATGACTTGGGTGCCCAAATATAAATATATACATACATAAATAACATTTCATATGGTGAATATACAGAATTCTAACAGAGTAAGACCCAGGCTCAAGATTTAAAGAGAGACATGCTTCCAGATACTCATTTTTAAAAGAAAAAACTCTTTCTAACCACTTCAGAGGCAGCAACTTTCGAGGTATAGAAACATTGCAAGTCTTTCCTGTGTAAAGACAAGGCTTCCATTCACCTCCTCTAATTCTCCCAAAGATTCATCTCTGGCTCTTGATGTCTCTATCTTTGCCTGTCTAAAGCTAATCTGCAGTAATGTCAGAAAAAACCCAACTCGTAAGGTTTGTAAGAGCTGTCACTGAACTAATTTCTTCCTAGAGCCGAAATGCACTACTCTCATTTATGGAAATCTGAAAGGAGAGATTTTATGAAGGCTTATTTCCAGTTTCCTCTCACTCAGTCCTTGTCAAGGGATGACATTGTGTCTTGTATTATCTCATGTAGTTCTAGTGCTGAGGTGATGTTATTACCAGAACTGAAACACATGTATGTGCATGGACATGCACTATCAGATTCTCAGCAACATAAATGAGACAAGCTCCTAGGGATCCCAGGACATCAATGGTCCACCTTCCTGCTCAAAACAGGGCTAACTCAGGGCATTATCCATTCTGGTCTTGACAGCCTCAGTACATAGATGGAGACTGTACAACCACAAGGGAGAAGAGGAAGCCAAGATGCTTGTTTTTCCCTATTCCTCCAGTTCCAAACCTAGTTCACCAAATAGCAGGATTCCACCTACCACTCAAAGGTTCTTCTCTTTTTTACACAGACTTGCAGCCTCCTGTATTTGGATGAATTTACACAATAGGGAAATTATGGTTTCATAGGTGCAAGAACTTACAGTCAGCTTTATGGTAGACTACTTTCATCAACAGTGCTAGCCTGCATCTGCTAAAACCCCACAGCCCAAGAGCAGGGCCACCTGGCAACCTAAGGAAGCAAAGAAACACAACAGCACACAAAGAAGGGAAAGAAAGGCATCACAAACCTTGGTTTTGAACACACTGATTCATACTGCACATCACGAAAGGTGGGGAGGAGGAAAGTTTGTTCTGCAAGAAAGTTGCATCGACTTCTTTGACCGTGATTTCCTATTATACAGGACTGCTGTATATTCACAACAATCTGCAATAATCTTGAAGTACTTTTTATGTAAAAGTCTCAAACATAGAAAGGCAAAAAATTCCAGTAGCCATAAATAAAATTATCTGAAGACCTTTTTTGTTAATAAGCTGGGAGCAAAAGCTGAAAATTTAAGTAACCTGTGCAAGGTTGCTTAGTTGCATCAAAGCAGAACTCAAGATCTCTATTCTCAGCCTTTCCACTGCAATAAACTAATGCTACCAATATTATTCCAACTATTTTGAAATTAAGAACTATCTAGTTAAGACTAGTAATTACAGCCTAAGCTGACTTCTAGAACTAGGATAGCTCTTTGACTGAGTGGCTATAAAGCCAGAAGGTAGCAAGCATTCCCCCGAGACTGAACCTCAGTCACCTACCCCTGATCAATGCTGCATAGGCTCCACATCACACTGTGTATGTTACTGCACAGCAGAAATCGTCAACCTCAAACCAAAGCTGCTCACTTTCCTGAGCAAGACCTGCTGCCTATCAGTTGGCTGCTCTTAAGCATCACAGCAAACCGTTAAACCTTAACTTTAACCTGTAATACAGCGCTCTCTAAACTTTTTTGATCATACACCCCTGAGTAAAACACAGAAATTGAGCATGCACATCCAATATATGTATATAGTTACATACACACACTGCTTTACAACGTATATATTTATGTGTTAGCTTATTTTTAAAAATAATACCTGCTGGGTAGCCTGCTACTGACACCACCTGTCATCAAAGAAAAGGCCTGCAAATTCAGAACACTTGACTTTTTGTAAAAGAAAAAAGGTATAAATTCATTTAAGTTTGACAACTCTTTTAAGCATTTTGCCATGAGGCAACCAGTGACCTTTAGTGTGGTACAAAAGATTTTAATGAGATGGGGAGTGATCATGAAAAAGTATTATAAAAATTCTATGTAGAGGTCCTGTGCTTATGAAATTAACTCCAATGCTATAGCAATTTGTGCATTTCTGGGTCCCACTGCTGCTCCGTAGTACTTGGTGCATTTCATTACTGAACCAGAATCCAAACTCCCTAAGCTGAGACATTTTAGAAACATTTGTACTTTTGTGCAACTGTACAACAAACCTTCCATACCACATAATTTGTTCTAATGCTTGTTTATTCAAGTCTTTGGCAATGTCTTCCACGTGTCTTCCAACAGAATGCATTTTAGTTTGTTGCCATATTGTTTTCTGTGTATTATTTCAGCCGTTTTGAGATGGTAGGAAGGATACATCTTTCCACATACCACATAAAAGTGTTTGTATGTGGTTTTACATCTTTTGCTCTCACAAATTTTAGAAGCCTCTTTAGGTTTCTTAAGTTTAATGAAAGTTTTTGAAGTACTGACTTGAGTGCCATAGGACTTTAAACATCACTGATTAGACCATCATTGCTTTGACCTGATGAAGCACCCATGTGGGAGTAGTGTCAGCTCTGCCATTTTCTTACTGTTCACTTGTGCTCGTGCTATTAGTGTTACCTGTAATCCATAATTTCTTTGAGGGAATCTTTAAGATACTTATGCATTTCATGAGGTTTAGTTTAGTTAAAACTAGGTAATACACAAATCCACTTCACCAGGCACATGTGAACTGTAATACACCAAATGTGAACACACAACTGAGGGTGCACCTGTGAAACACCCACTTTTGCAAGCCATTTTGTGGGCTGTATGTGACACAGGACCTTCTGACATACAGACTAAGCAAGGGCACCACTGTCAATCCAATATATTAATAAAGATTAATTCTAATTATATTTTTAGAAAAAAGTAATAATTAGAAGTCCTAAAATTTTTCTCCTGCACCCCAGTGTTTCATCTTGCATACCCCCTGGGGCACACCCTGGAGCATAGCAAACATGAAGAACAGCAATCACTAGCAGCCCACATCTAAAAGACTTTGTCAACACCACCCACATCCATAAACTTTCATGGCTTACTGGAAGAATTAGGGTTTTCTTTTCCCCTCATCTAAATACAACAGGCAGAAGCAGGAGAGAAAGGGAAAACTGGATGAGGCACAAGGGAGGGAGATGATGCTGACGACCAAGCATTGGGATTTATTCAGCTTGAGCTTATCTGCACCACAGTCAGGCAGCATCACCAGTCACTGAAGCAGACTACCCCACCTTCTGTGTGGGGCACCTTCATGAGAGCAGAAAGGAGAAAAGGGGTGGGTAATTCAGAATTTACAATGCTGATTCATATCAAGCACTCAAGCCAATTCTACTTAACATTTGTTAGAACAGACATAGCCTGCAAGTACTAACAGGCTTGTTGCCCTGCCACTTAGATGATCAAGAGACATTCAGAGCTCACTCCAGGGTAAGCCAGCACATGAAAATCTTCCCATAGCCACCGGGCACATCATGCTACAAAACAGAGCCCCAGCATAACATGATCATAGCTATCTAAAAGCTACCTCTAGCTTAAGCCATGCAAGAGTGTATTTGTATTTGTTTTCTTGCAGTGAAAATAAGCTTAGTGTGTTGTCTCATGTTACCACACAAATATTGTATGTTCCTTACTCTACTCCGTCAGAGAAGCATGTGCAAATATTCTTGTCCTTCCTGAAGATGCTGACACCACAGCTTTAGAGAACTAAATCACAGTGCAGAAGGCAGAGAAGGTTATGTGTCTGTGTGCGTGTGTGTGCGCAACCTCCACTGTGTGTGGAGAAGGGAGTAGAAGACTAACTAAACTTTACCACCACAGAAGCCAATACACACTAACAAAAGGAACAAGAAGTTATTTTCTTTTCCCACTTTCCATATTTCTGTTATTTGCATTCAGCAGCCTGCAGCTAACTCTCCTCAAATGCCTGAATTCACACCCATCCTGCATTTGTGCATAGCAGATTCTGGTAAAATACTTCTAAAACGCAAAGAAAAAAAAGTAAACTGTCCTATCCAAAACCAGAGAAGAGCTCATGAAATACAACAGCAAAGCCTAAGTGCACCAAGAACACCAAGACTGGGCTTGGCAACTCTCATATTCAGACTAGAAAACAGTGGCACAGAATTCACTAACATGCAATACCTTCCGAGTCATCACTGTCACAACACAAGAGCAACTCCAAACCCAAATAAGACATACTAATACCAAGCCCTTTTATCAAGACTTCAGCTTCTATAAACTGGGGCTTTTTCTTATCAGACAGCTATTAGGAAGGCAACATGAATAAACAGCATGCTTCCTGTCTAGTTGTCAGAGTTGTGAAAAATAGCACTTTGAACTGTACACCAGGTATAGATCTCTCTTTCTGATGTAGATTAACATTTAAAACATGCAGCTTTTGTCAAGCAAAAATGAAAACAAGTTCTGCCAACAAAATGCCTTACCTTCAGTTACTCTGGTTTTAATCTCATTGTATCATGCATCCTTGTGGCTGTGACTCAGTTTTTCTAATGGTCAAGCAAGAAAAATAGTTTTATTACTTAGGCTCTGTTTAAAGGAATCCATCTCCATGCAGACCTCAGTACTCAAGAGATAAATCGCACCCTTTTTAGTCATCAGAGAAGGATTCCAACAAATGAATTTGTTCTCTGTCCCAACAGACTAAGAAACCACCAAAAAACACCACACCAAAAACACCACAACTTTTTTCTTTGATTGCTGTTCTACTTAGCCTCAGCTAAGTAATACTTAAAAAATACTGTTGAAAGTAACCTCTCTAAGTAGCTGCCAGTAGAAGAAACTGCAGTTAAGAAATAGGAAACTACAGCAAGCTAATGCTATCATCTCAAAAGCAACATATACATTAAAACAGATGCATACTGCCAAGTGTCAGTCATCCTCATGAAGCTCATTATAACCCAAGAGCAATATATTTATATAAAAAAACCAAACCAAACAAACAAACCAAAAACAACCAACAAAAACACACAAACCTAAAAGAAAAGTTTTAGATCATTTTTTCCTCAACTTTTACCCAAACCTATGCTTTTCTCTTCTTAATTTTTGTGTCCTGGATAATTCCAGCCCTTCATGATTAACAAACTTTCCCGAAGACTACAAGGAAAAATGGTGTCGAGGGGCTCTGAGCAACCTGGTCAAGTTAAAGACATCTCTGTTCACTGCAGGTGGGTTGGACTAGATGACCTTTAAAAGTCCCTTCCAAACTAAACCATTCTGTGATTCCATGACAACTGACACTGAAACTAGTGGGGAGAGGTAGGGTGAGAATTCATTCTCTTAGGATTTTCCCTTGCCCCTTACAACCTACTGCCCATGTCTTCTAAATGGGTACATTATAGCACAGTATACAGGTTTTTGGTGTTGTTGTTTGTTTGGGTGTTTGGTTTTTTTTTTTTTGTGGGGGGGGGGGGTTGTTGGGTGGGTTGAGACATA